>JAVKPL010001242.1:0-161445 GCA_032173675.1 Gastrolobium villosum | reverse complement strand
TAGCGCCTACAGTTGCAAACATGAAAATGTGATGTTGTGATCTAAAGTCACGCGACGGAGGATCGTGTTAATGGAGCACGAGGTAACTTTCCTGTTACCTGTTACTGTTTCGCAGATTAAATTATTCTGTCCTTTCCCATTACCCATTCCTGCTTACACGTGCCTCTGGCCCACACTACGCCTAATTTTATCTGTTTTTCATAAATATAATAACATTTTGGTTTAAATTCACATAAACTCTGTGAATGCTGAATACAGTGTCCTAAGTGAAGTTGCTCATGACTACGCGTGAAATCTGTCCCCCACCATAGGCTGCGTTATTCTAAGAAAAATCTCATGAATTCGTAAAATGATGAATCCTGTTTGTTATTATTTTTCAAAAAAACCCAAATAATATTATATCATTTTGTTTAATTGAGGTTAACTCATAGTAATTGTAACGTCAGAAAGTAATAACGATAATATGATGATTTCTTAATGAAATTTCTAAACCAAGCACTTATAGAAGATAAGTTAAAACTAAATTTTTTAATTTTGATTTCAATCTAGTGTTAATGTAATGGTGTGTTATTACATTATTTAATAACTTTAATATCATATAATGGTCAAACTCATCAAACAATATGACTAGCCTATCAATAAATGACAATTTATTATTTTGTTCACAACACTTTTACACCAAGATTAAACCCTCTAATTAATTGTACTTCTCATTTTTACATTTTCATCTTAGAGATGTAACAAGAAAAAAGATGTTATAAAAATATTTTAATTTTAACAGAGCTGTTATAATGTTTCACAACACCTCGTGCACCTTTTTTTTTTTTTTAACCAAATGAAATTGGTTTAAACGGTATAAGTTTGATTTAGTTTAGGAAAAGTCTTAACTTTAAATATTTGTAAATGTAAAAAGTTCTCTTTGGTACAATTAGCCCTATCATAATATGGATATTCTGGACACGAAATAATTGTCTCTTATGGAGGATATTTGTAGTTTATGAACAAAATTTTTTTTTACATTTTTTAAAGGGCAATATCTTTCTTATGTAATAAAAGATAATCATTATCTTCTACAGACTCATTAATGTATATGGGGTTCACTTTCAGGAGTAGAGAAAAAAAAAAGGGACTCATATTGAGTTTACGTGTATAGGAGATAATTTTTTAGTTATGTAACATTAGAATAATAATTCCCTTTTTTAAAATGTTAAATCTTTGTATCTTTTCATTTAATGCTTTATTTCATTAAAATCTAAGAGATGTTAATACCGAGAAAAATCATCTTAAAATTTCATCCTTCAAGATGGAAGAAAATTATAAACATTAATTGAATTTTAATTACTCAAGGTATTAAATATTTTTCATTTACATTTAATTTAATATATGTAAGAGAATTTAGAATTAATTAGCATACGCGAAAGATGAATTTAAATATATTTTTTCGGATAAAAAAGCTTTTTTTTGAATACCAAACGATAGCAATTCAGTTGGCGCATGCAAATTGAGCATATGGGAGTTAGAACATATATTCGGTCTAAGGACCTTAGTATCATTTTTGGGAGAAATTTAAATTCTTGACCAGTCCCCGAACATGATTGTCTCTCATTGTAGTTTAATTTATTTTATTTTTTTTTTGAATTTTACTAATAATTGATTTAAAAAATGTATTATAATTTCAAATGGTTATCGCATAAATGTTTTATATTTAAAAACAATAATAATTGGAGCAGTTAAATTGATACTAATGACATTCTATTTTAATTGTTGACTTCTGTCACAATTATAATTATTAAGAATTAACCATCACTTAATAAATAGTGTAGCTTAATAAATTATATTGTGGGTAAAAATCAATGATTCAAATAGTATTAAATTATTGTATCCTTTAATAATTATTTCTATTTAATATTTATTTTAAATTGCAAACAAAAATCTATGCAGATTTTCAGTTAGTTTTATCATCACTTACATGAAATGATAACATGTAAAAAAAATGGAATGAATTATCTTGATCAAATTATATGAAATAATATTAATTATTTATGAGCAAATTAAGAGAGAACATTTTATCACTCTTTATCCTCTCTCTTTTTTTCGTTTCATCTCTCATAATTATTGATTTACCTATAAATGATTAATATTCTGTGACACAACCATTATGATAAATAGCATATAATAGAATTCATTCTGAACATTAGAGCCCGCCTATGAAAAGAGTAGAAACTTCTAACTGTAATTTAATTTTAAATATTGGGCCACAGTATTTTAAAAACTGATTAAGTTCATGTAACTATTATAATTTTGAGTCGACTAAACTTGAAAAATTGTAGAGTTTGATGCGAGAAAAAATTATTATTTTTTTCACAAGAGTTGCTCGGTATCAGTTTTAATGGAGTGACTTCACTTTAATTGTTAAAAGGAAATAAAGGTTCTCGTTCATGCAGTTGCGGACCGAGTAAAAGAGATTTATGTCCGTACATTTAGTGGCGGAGTTTGGAGCCAATGGTCCTCAATTTTATTTTATTTTTTGTAAAATGCTTGAACCTGTTCACAATGTAGTTGATTCCATAACAAGCTACAGGTAATAGTTAGACCAATTATTTTTCCCCTAAATCTTATCAATTCTCTAGAACAAATATCAGAATATACTCTAGTACATCCATAGATCATCATTTTGACTAATTATTTTCCCCCCTAAATATCCTTTTTGATCCCTAATAAAAAATTGATCCTCACTTTAGTCTATTATAAAAAAAATAGTCACCCGGTCTCTATGAAATTCAAAGTGAACCCATTTTGGTCTTTTTGAGAGATTAATGTAGGTCTTTTTTGAATTTGTGAGGTGTCACAATTTTAACTAAATTGATTTACTTTAAATTTTTTAAGTTAGCTGGAGACTAATTTTTTTTGTAAAGGATTAAAATGAGGATCATATCTTTTGTTAGAAAATTAAACAGGTATTTACTCATAATATATATGTTGAACCAGGTGACAAATAAGAACCTCCAATCAAGGAAAGTAAAAAAAAAATTGAAAATAAACATTTTTATGACCGCACTTGCCCGCAAGTGGGTCCGCCACTGCCTTTATGTATATAACATAATGCACTAGACTTATTCATCATGGTAAATTCAATAATAAGGTCGAACACAACATTTACTTATAAATAATGCTTAATATCAACATGTTAAATAATATTAATCACTTAATTTAGACTTAACAAAATTACTAAATATGAAGCCCACTTGTGAAAGCCTTCACCATAAAGAAAGTTCACTTGTGGGTCATTCACCATGAAAAAAGATATCTTTTAAAGTGTCTTTTAAGTTAGCAAAGACTACTCTTCAAGTCAGCAATGTCTATAGAAACAACCTTTGCTAAGCCATTTTCTGCAACTCCTCTGTAAAATATATCTCTAGGCCACCTACTCAATAACAAATTGAAAAACTTGCTCGCTCATCACTTGCAAGTAGGGACAACCCTAAAAAATGGTTACCCTCTCACTATAAGTGCAAGTATGCAAAACACGAGGGACAACATCTTATTCTAAATGAAAAACTTGCTTGCAAAAATCTATTCCAATGACCCATAAGTTAAGTTTGCATCAAATTACTTGTGTAAAAGAAGATCATCATATAGTCAGCTTTGATAAAAATGGCCCTGATTACTAACATGTTCCAATTAACTTTAACACCTACAATTTTCGAAATCATATAATTTATAATAATCCACGTAAGAAGTTTAACTGAGATAATTATTTTTAAGATGATTGCTATTTCTTAAAGTAGTTTTCGTATTACTTATTGAAATGTTAATAAAAACAACAGGGACTAGAAGGAGCCTAAAAGTAATAGAGGAGTTTTTGATAAATTTAATTTTAGACATAACGTACATTCAGTATAGATAAATGTTAAATAGACATTAGATTATTAGACTAAAATTATTAAAAAAATAAAAATAATGCAAACATTGTTGTTTTGAATCAATCGTAATTAGAAATATGTAGAGTTTGATGCGTGAGAAATATTACGTATATTTTTTTTTTTTTTACCATAATTATTAAGTGTTAATTTTAATGAAACCGCTGTATTTTGTTTGTGAAAAAAGTCAGATATCTTTATTTTAAATTCAACATAATGAATCGAACTCACCGATCTTTGGTAATTCGTATATATGATGTAGTACAATATCTATTTATAAATTATACTTAATAACAATGTGCCTAATTATATTAATTATTTAACATAGAATTAACAAAGTTAATAATATTTTTGATTAATATTATAATTTCCTTAATTTTTTTTAATGTAATATAAAGTAAGACATCTCTTTTACCAAAAAATTTCACTACCAAACTTACCTATATAATTCATATATCTGATTTACATTTTTCTTTTTTAAATTTTTTTTAATAACTCTCCTTTATATTAATTATAATTAGATTAATAGTAAGTTGATATAAAATTTTTGAATTAACATTATAATTTCTTAATTTTTTTATAATCTAATATAAATTATACCAACCCATGCAAAAAAATCTATGCGATACACTATATCAGTTAAAAAGGGTCATTGTTAAAAAAAAAAAAAAAAAGGTCATCAGTTTCACGGGAATGTAGGAAATGAAAAAGTCGACGGGAGACTTGAGAGAGGGTCACACCAACGCAACCAAATATATGGGTTTTATAATAATTATCTTATGGGAAAAGTGATTGTGTTATCTTATAGAGATTCGTTTTAATAACATTTTATTTTTATTTTGCGTTCACATGCTACAAAATGTTGTATGTGTAGAAAAATTTATAAAGTCGTTTAACAATGTAAACCATAAACAGCCATAAACTATACAATTTTCCGTTGTCCACGCTACTCAACTCCAATATCTCGCGAGATCAGGATCAACGACCAAACATAAATTCGATAATTTATATTAACTAAACAGTTTGGGCTACTCGCCGGAATTCGGCACCACCGACTCCCTCCATTTTTTTAAAAAAATCCCACAATCATGCCAACATGTTTTCAATTATTAAGTTAGTTCTTTTCATAATTACATTTTGTTGTCAAACAAGCAGGTGTTGCACCTTTTTAACAACTCCAAATCCTAATCAATAATATTATTGGAATTAATGTTTCTTGTGAGATAAGATGTAAATATAAAATCCCACGTACTACTCTTTTATGTATATGGCTAGTTGCAATTAATTATGGCTAGCTGGCTGGCCACTCTACGAATTTACTCCACGGTTAGGAATTCGATAAATGGTGTCTGCACTAAAGATAATTTCCCCCTATTCAGTTACAAAACGACGAAAGACATCTATTTTTGATAAAAGCAAAAAAATAAACAGCAAAATTAATAATAAAAAATAAAATAAAGGGAAGAGAGAATCTGGTGGCATTTGAGCTGTGGTATAGCTGTCCTTCAGATGAATTATTTCACGCGCACTCTCTCTCTTCCTCGCTCATTAAGAATAAGCTCACAGCTCTAAAATCCCTGAAAAAAAAAATATACACTCTCTTCCCTGTTTCCTCCCTTCTCTATCCTCAGCGACCATACTCCACAGCTGCATTTTTCTCAGATCTCAAGGTCGACGCTTCTGCAAAAACCCACCGACAATATAATCTCAAAGGAGGGCACAGCAAAAGAAAAATAATAAAAAGGTGGCACTTTGTGTATCAAATGCCTCATGTGAGATGAAGAAGGAAGCTTACTCCAATCTCTCACTTCTCATTGCCTTGTTTCTAGGCACACTCTCACTTTCCCTCTGTGCCCAAAACCAAGGCAATGGAGAACTCACCGACACTGAAGCCATGTACATCAGGCAACGCCAGCTTCTGTACTATAGAGACGAGTTTGGCGACAGAGGAGAGAATGTCACCGTAGACCCATCTCTCGTATTCGAGAATGACCGCATCAGAAATGCTTATATAGCATTGCAAGCTTGGAAGCAAGCCATTCTCTCGGATCCCCAGAACCAAACGGCTAATTGGGTTGGATCCAATGTGTGCAGCTATTCCGGGGTTTACTGTGCTCCTGCACTGGACAACCCCAGGATCCGAACGGTTGCAGGCATTGATCTTAACCACGGAGACATTGCTGGTTACTTGCCAGAAGAGCTTGGGTTGTTACAGGATCTTGCGTTGTTTCACATAAACTCCAATAGATTCTGTGGCACCGTGCCTCACAGGTTTGATAGACTGAAGCTGCTCTTCGAGTTAGATCTCAGTAACAACAGATTAGCAGGTAAGTTTCCAGAAGTGGTTTTGCGGCTTCCATCGCTTAAATTTTTGGATCTCAGATTCAATGAATTCGAAGGGAGTGTCCCCAAGGAGCTGTTCGACAAGGATTTAGATGCCATTTTCATCAATGACAACCGCTTCGTGTTCGATATTCCTGATAACATTGGCAACTCGCCAGTTTCGGTTATAGTTCTTGCAAACAACAGGTTCCGCGGGTGTATTCCGGCGAGTTTGGGAAACATGTCGAACTTGAACGAGATCATTCTGATGAACAATGAACTCCGTTCGTGCTTGCCTTCGGAGATTGGGTTGTTGAAGAACCTGACGGTGTTCGACGTGAGCTTCAATCAGCTACTCGGTCCCTTGCCGTACACCATTGGAGGCATGGTGAGTCTGGAGCAGTTGGATGTGGCTCACAATTTTCTGTCTGGTAAAATCCCAGCGAGCATTTGCATGTTGCCTAACCTTAAGAACTTCACGTATTCGTATAACTACTTCACCGGTGAGCCTCCGGCGTGCTTGAGCTTGCCGGCTTTTGATGACAGGAAGAACTGCTTGCCGGCGAGGCCGTTGCAGAGGTCTCCGGCGCAATGTATGTCGTTCTTGTCTAAGCCTGTTGACTGTAACTCGTTTGGCTGTAAACCGTTTGTTCCTTCGCCTCCTGGAGTGGTGGTACCTTCACCCTCACCGCCTATAGTGGTGCCTTCACCTACACCATCACCGCCTGGAGTGGTACCTTCACCTACACCATCACCGCCTGGAGCGGAACCTTCACCATCACCGCCCTCAGGGGTGCCTTCACCGTCACCGCCTATAATGGTGCCTTCACCTACACCATCACCGCCTGGAACGGTACCTTCACCTACACCATCACCGCCTGGAGCGGTACCTTCACCATCACCGCCCTCAGGGGTACCTTCACCATCACCGCCTGCGGTGGCACCTTCACCTTCACCGCCCTCAGGGGTGCCTTCATCGCCGCCACCAGTGTCCTCTCCACCTGTGTATTCGCCACCTTCACCTCCACCATCGTCGCCACCGATGTACTTTCCTCCACCTGTGTATGCACCACCATCACCGCCTCTTTCACCTTCACCATTGCCTCCACCATCTCAGCCACCATATGGTAACCGGTCTCCGCCTCCGCCTCCGCCACCAAGTTCACCATCACCCCCTGGTCCCATATTCTCCTCACCACCACCTTCTCCATATCATAGCTCACCGCCACCTCCAACTCATTCACCTTCACCACCCCCTAACTCACCCCACCCACCCGTTTATCCTTATTTATCACCGCCACCTCCTCCCCCTTTCCATTCACCACCACCTTGTGAAGAGCATTCACCGCCGCCACCACCACCTTCTTCCGCACCTTACCTGCCATCACCCTCCCCATACCCACCGCCGCCACCAGTGTATGTTTCTCCACCTCCACCGGTTCAATATAGCTCCCCACCACCACCACCCACCGTTCCTTACAGTTCACCACCACCACCACCTCCTGTTCATTACAGTTCACCGCCACCACCACCTCCTGTTAGTTACAGTTCACCGCCACCACCTCCAGTTCATTACAGTTCCCCACCGCCACCGGTTTACCGTTCTCCGCCGCCATGCGAAACTCCACCCTCTGCTTCACCGCCTCCACCAGTTGTATACGGAAACCCACCACCTGCTCCTGTATATGAAGGGCCATTGCCACCTATCTCTGGAGTCTCGTACGCATCTCCTCCACCACCACCTTTTTATTGATTCTTTTGATAACTTTTCTCCTCTTAACATTTCCCTCTACAAACAACAAGAGCCAACAAGAGCCACTCTGTTATGATTGTGGCCCTTTCGTCAACTATGCGACTCTCCTCACTTGTGGAGGAAAACTATACAAGAGTTTGTGCAAGGCAACATCTCTGTTCTTTATTTAGATTAATATTTATCATTTGTCGTAAAACAAAAGAACAGAGAAGAGGTTACTGTAAAGTGGGAATAAGAGGAGAAAGCCTCTACAACTATATATTGATTTCAATTGTTATGAGTATTCCAGTTCTGAAATAAAAATTGCAGAGAAAGAGTAGGTTGAAGAGAAAATGTATGTATAGGGATGAATTCGAGACCATAATTCATGAACTGAAAGACAATAGCAATTGCACTTTCTGCTGCTGCTGCTGGTTGTTTGTTCGGTTTATTGTTATTGTCTCTCTTATATCATACTTTAATTTTTTTTTATGAAAAAACTTCTGTTTATTTTGCTTTCCAATTTATAATATAATTTATGAATATTCATTTGTATTGATTTTCTGAATTGAGATAATTCATTCTCTTTTTAGCGTCTCAAATCTGTTTCGGCTATGCGATGATTAGTGATTTGAATGCAGTTTCTTCACTTATCAAAAATCATTCTTCATCTATGAATCCATATTCTTGAGGAAGTATCATCAATCTACTCTTTTTTGACATGCCTGCATTATTTGAGAACTCCTACTTCATTTGTGCAAGTTTGGTTTTAGCAATGTCTTCTTATCCGTTGTCTTTGAAAGTATCTATTGTCTAATTGTTATACAATTTGAGCTTCTAATTCATTTGCGTGCAAAATTGAATGAAACATACGTGGAGAGGGTGTAGGAACTAGGAAACAGTAAAATATTGCTCTTAATGTTTCTTCCGATAATTAAGTTTGATTTAGACGTGTAATTACGGTGTTGTCATAGAATATGCATGCAGTTTGAAATGGTCCCAATCCCCGATCGAGGCCACCATCAGGGTCTACATCCCAAGATCCATTAAGGAGCACCTGCGGAATCAATTTATTTAATCAAGTCCTTATTACTTCTTTGATTAATAATATTGTTTAACATTACCCCTTCATGTGCGAACTGACTTCTTGTTTGAATTCAAATCTACTTGCTACGCGCGCACACACTTTCCCATTGGATTGTGAACGTTAGAACTGTTAAGCTTGTGAAGGAAAAATAACTGCAGCATAGCCGCGGAACTCTTCTTTTTCCAAGGCTTTTTAGTATGTCTGCAGTGAAACTTGGTTGGTCATCATGTTTGTATCTCTTGACTTTTGTTTGTTTGCTTAGAGGTGTTTGGTAGGAGATTTTGTTTAAAATAGCTAGGCAAATCAGATAGTGATTTGAAGATGGCACGTTTGGTAGAAGATTAAAAAAAAGTAGATAGGAAAATTGGTTGCCTAGGCAACTTGTTAAAAATTACAATCAACATACTGTGCTAGATGACCATATTATATATGGTAATTCCTATTTGCCCAGTAAAGCAAAAATTTATGTTGAAAACTTAATTAATTTTTTCGGTAATATTTCGTCCTAATAAATAATTTTTTTCCCCAACTTTATCAGTAATTTTACTTTCGTACCATTTTTCTATTAATTGTATTTACCTGGTTAAAAAAAAAATTTCCTCTATCAAAAGCAACTGTTGTCCCTCTTCTCCTGCGTTACCCATTTAGCACTTCTTTCCCTTCTCTGTTACTGGTCACTAAAACTAGTTTCATACAAATTAGTCGAGATAGCTTTTGCTGTTTTCAACTCAAATGAAACTACTATTCGTCGCTGAACATTTCAAAGTCCAATGGGAACAATTCTTCTAAGATGAAGAGAAAAAATAAAAAAAAAAATCATTTCATGTTAAACCCAACTAGCTAGTATGGGATGAAGGTAATTCTTGTATGCAATTTTACCTTGGATAATTACAAAAAGACTATTTCTTGTATTCAAACAATAGTCAAGTAATAATTAAGGGTACTCATTCAAAGGACCCTAAGGCTTTGTTTGGGAGTTGATTGTAGGAGGGGAAGGAAAGGAAAGGGAAGGTTTTAGTAAGCCTTTCCCTTATTTGTGAGTTTAAAAAAAGGAGGGGAAGGAATTGGGGGGTTTTTACTAAACCCTCCAAAACCTTCCTTCTTCCTAAAATTAAAGTCCCCCCAATTTGGGGGGTTTGAGGAGGGAAATATTAAAAATTACTTATCTACCCTTAGCATTAAAATGTAAAAACTACATACATGTGAATCATTGTTAAATGTGACATTATTAGAAAAGTCTCAAATACCAACAAAATTTATCGACAAAAAATATTTCATCAAAAATAGTGATGAAATTTTTGATAAAAATCACATACGTCAAAAAAATTTCGTCAAAACTAAAGACGAAACAAGATTTTGTCATAATCACTGACATAAATTTTTTACTGGAAATATTTCAGTCAAAACTATTGACGAATTTAAATTCTGTTGAAACTTTCAACGAAAATATTTTCGTCCAAAATTTGACGAAACACATCTCTACCAAAAAGTTTCGACGTAAAACAATTACGTCTAAATTTTTTACGGAAAATATTTCCATCAAAATTTGAGACTAAAAACATTTCTGCAAAAGAATTTGATAAAAAAAATTTTTCAAAATTCTTTACAGAATCTAAATTTCATCAAAATATTTTATAAAAAAACATATATATCGAAATTTTTGACGAAAAATATTTTCATCAAAATTTTCAATGCAACACATTTCCATCGAGAATTTTTGATGTTAAAAAATTTCATCAAAATTCTGTACAGAATTTACATTCCGTCAAAAGTTTTCGACGGAAATATTTTCGCTAAACTTTTTGACAAAAACTTTCAATTGAATATTTAAGGAAACACATCTTCATCGAAAATTTTTGATGGAAAATATTTTCGTCAAATTCTTTGATAAAAAATATTTCCATCAAAATTTTCAACGGAACACATTCATGTCAAAAAATCTCAACAGAGAATTTTTCCGTAAAAAAATTTGACGAAAAATATTTCGATTAAAATGTTTGACGGAAAAAATATTCTGTCAAAATTCTTTACAGAATCTAAATTTCGTCGAAAGTTTTGAATGAAACATTTTCCTCAAAATATTTGACAAAACAATTTCCGACAATTTCTTCAGAACACATTTCCACCGAAATTTTGAACGAAAAACATTCCGTCAAAAATTTTGACGAAATATTTTTTTCGTTTAAAGCATTTCATGGAGGAAATCATTTTCGTCAAAACTTTTGTCAAAAACTAAATTTTGATAGAAAATTTATTTTGGTAAAAACTTTCATCGGAGAAAAATTTCCGTCGCTTTTCGACGAAGAGTATTCTGACGGAAAAAAATTTGTGACAATTTTCATAGCTTGTAGCGTAAAATTTTCATAAGAAATATTATCTTTTTTAATATTGTGGAAAGTACATAAATAATTTTGTTAGAAAATCTAAATTTATTTTAGTTTGTAAAATATAATAATTATATTAATTTTAAAAATGAGTATAATGGTAAAAATATCTCGTTAACCCTCCATTTTTCTTCTTGCCATTTTTTAACTCCCAAACAAGGGGAGGGAATACCCTCCAATTTCCTTCCCTTCCTTCCCCTCCCTCCCCCTTGGATCCCTTTCCTTTCCTTCCCCTCCAAACTCCCAAACAAAGCCTAAAGTGACCAGAAGCATCCGGGTAATGACAACCCAAACTGGGGTCAGTGCTTACTTCTCACCAAGTCCTTTTTGGAAATATAATTGACACAAGGTCTTCCAGTTTTCATGGGAACCCTACAAAGAAAGTTTACCCATGGTAAATTGTAGTTCATTTTCGTTCCTTGTCTTTTTCCTGGAGGAGATCGAGACATGGCTTTGAATAGAATAAAGCAAATTTTCCTTCACATTAGGGAAAAGGAGAAGTGACATCTTGTCACTTTGCTCATATGAGAATAACGCGCTTTCGCTATCGCTATTTGCGCTTTGAAGATACTTTGGTTAACTTGTTTTTGTGGTGCTCTCTCAAAAAAGGTAGGGTATTTTTTCCAAGGGAAATTATACTCTCATGTTATATGAGACAACATCATTTTCCTACACAAATTCGTTTTCCGTGCCAATTAATTTTTCTTTTCTTTTTAAATATAAATTATGGGACCCACATTCAACTTCTCTCTACTTTTTTTCTCTCCTACAATCCTACAACATAAGAAAAGTTAAACCCTTTTTCCAAATATGTTATTCGCATAATCTTTTGTGCATACTAATAGTAATACACACAAATAATATATTGAAGTTTTTAAAATTCTAACTGGATTTTGAACTTTTGGGGACAGTACATATTTTTATTCATTACTTAATGCATGCAAAAATTAATAGGTTTAAAATATTCCCTTTTTACTTACTAAATAAAATATTCCCTTTTTACTTACTAAATAAAATATTCGCATTTTGAAATGGTCTATATGAAGAAGGCAGCAAGTTCTATATAGCTTGCTGGCTTTGGCCTTTCAAATTTCAATAATTCACCACCCTTCGTGTTAGGGGAAGAAAATATGGTGAAAAATAAAATAAAATAAAATAAAATAAAAGCATATCCCTTCCACTTGTCTTGCCACCCTTGGATGAAAGGAAAATGGGGAAAAGATGCAAAGCAATTTATGAGAGGGGTCCTCCGTAGATAATATTCACATGGACTGTAAGGGCTTTTCACATCCAACAACATGCAATGAAAATAATCAAAATAATTGATGTTTGAAGTGGGTCAACTTTTCTTATGAGGCTGTATTACCTCAACTCGGACATAACTACCATTCAATAGGGGCTCTAGGGACAGCCTGTGATTAGGTCGAGCATATTTAATGGCTTTTCATAAACTTACACTCATGATATTGATCCCCACCACCATCACAATTAATTTTTTTTGTCTGTATCTAGATTCAATGCATCTTATCAATGAGAGTAGTACACATTAGAGGAAAAAGAAAAAATTTGACAAAAAATAAAATAAAATTAGCTGACATGTAATATTTTCGTTCGTGGAATGTACTGAATCTTTGGTACAGCAGTAATACCAAAGATTTTTTCAAAGTGAGTGGGATAAACCCCTAACGATTACTGATGCTCCATTGTTTCAAATCTTCCCTAACAATGTATTACAGCTTTCTTTGGTTCTTATTACTGATTATTCTACACTTGTCATCTTATAATTAAGCATAGATTAGTATAACTGTCAAACAATGTTTTTTTTTTTTCTAACGAGGTAAGCCTAACTATATATGATGGCTGGCAGTGAAAGTTAAGATAAAAGGACTTCTACTTTTTTAATTAAAAAAAAAATAGATAAGCAAGTAAAGGAGCTTCATATTTTTCAAAGTTATAGCTAACTCAATAATTGGTGAGGGGCAATGGTGGACAGTGCCACCTACTTTCATGTGCTTAAACCGAATCACGGGCATTGTTCAAGGACGCACTGAGAAATTGGATTTTGCATAATGTATTAGCTAAGGTTATGAGCCGTGGCTTATTTGAGCTACACATTTTCTGATAATCCATTAATTGAGCTGTACCTCACGAGTCAATTTAATATGGATCGGGATCACCATTTTTTAGGTAGTCCCTTAGTGTAAATGTGAGGTAAAATTGGGAAAGAGAAAAAATAGCAGCGATAAAAAGGAAAGAAAAATATTAATATTATGAGAGAAAGCACTAAATCATTGGATGGTCCTGGAGCACAACTGTTCTGCCTGTGGCAGATGTGTCCAACGTAAGTTGGATGATTAATCTAGGATTCGGATGTTTCTCTCTAGATATCTATAGATTAGGTATCTGGGAGGAACGTGGATCACTGACACTGACCTAGGCGTCTGCCTTCAAGGTGTGTGTGATATCCAATGACTAGGGTTAGAAATTATGTACCTTATTGCTCCACCTACCTGCCTTGTATAGCCCGTGGCTTATTTGAGCTACACATTTTCTGATATAACTACAACAAAAAATTTCAGTACCCCACACACAGATAAAATTGAAAAGGACAACTGTCAGCGTGTAAGATATAGCAGCAAGCAACTTAGATGAAGAAGAAAAGGACAATTTACATTAGTCTGTGGGATAGACAATTTTCCCCCAATTGAATTGATGGATCTAAACTAAATGAGAAACACAATTGGATTACCCAGTTGCAATCTTTTTTGTTTGTAAAAAGAAAAAGAAAAACTTGAAAATGTTGTTCAGAAGAACAAAAAAGAATTTGGAAAATGATGTTAACAAACCCATCTTTGATTTGATTTTGATGTAGCATACATAACATTGACAAACATAAAAATTTAAAGGTAGCCGCAATTTATTTACTTCCAATCATGAGAATGTTTGCCGTGAATTGCGTCCTTCATTTGAATAAAAACTTTAAGAAATTAAAGTGTAATTTACTTATTTTCCCATGCCCAATGCAGTATAATATATCATTCCTTAGGGGGCTTTCTCCCCTCTTAAGCAAGCGTAACGAAGGGGTGTAAAAATGGACTGACATAACACGAATTCCACGAACACATCAACATGAACACGATATGAGTTTTTATTCATGTCAAAATCCTCAATACTGACACGACACGAATTTTTTGCGGGTAGACACGACACGAATAACACGCAAAATAGGGGTCAAAACGGTAATTGACAATTTTTTTTAAAAAAAAGCGATCGAAATTACAGAAAATCAAAAAAATAATAATAATAAATTAAAAATAAAATAATTAAAAAATATACGGGTCAACAGGAACACGACACGAATTTTTTACGTGTAATTTTTCCCAAAATGAACATGACACGGATTTTTTTGCGGGTCAACCCGAATATGAACTTCGTATCGTGTCACGGGTCGACCCGCGTATCAAAACCTATATTGATACCCCTACTTGTAGGCTCCAAATCATCGGAGGGGTTTGGTTTAGCACGTGAGGTAGCGGATCTATTTTTACTTTTGTCTCTGTAAGATTGACATAAAGCCCATAAGTTTTCTTACGAAACGGCCCAATCTGGAGCTGAATCTCCGAAGAAAAAAAACAGTGGGCTTGGTGAATCATGAATGAGCAAGCCTATGTATCTATCAAACTCATGAGTGTTGTCCCAATACTAGAAGAGACACATTTTTTCATGTTACCGAAATCCATGCCATATAACGGCAATAAAAAAAAAAAGCCATATTGCCTTTACTATGGGTAAAATATGTGTCATTTAAATAGATGTAAAGTTGTGTCATTTTAAGAGAGAGAAATAGATAGATAAAGGAGGAGAGAGAATTGACAAAAAAATTAAGGTGTGAGTCTCACTTTCTATGTGAGAGTGAAATGATATAAGTTGTGTCATTTAGAAAGATAAACATTTTTCCCCTTTACGATATATTGTCAACTATCCTTATAAAATAATATTGAGCATTTTTTTAAGGTTTCTTAATTTATTCATCATACTACTTTTTTCTATTTAAATACCACATTGTCATTTTTTTTTTGGTGAAACCACATTGTCATTTTTAAATATAATCTTTTCCTCAAGAGTGAATTAATTGATGGAAAAAATATTTCTACTTTTGTTCTAGAAAAAGCCACACTCATATAAAAGTGATTGAGCTCCATAAATTTTTTTCTCTGTTTCTTCCATTTATAATGAGATCCACGCACTTTTTTGTGAGTGTGGCATTCTATAATAAAAATAGAAATATTAAAACCTTAATTTATTATATAACTCTCTTTATTTAAGTATTACATATCTTTTCTTTTATTACAAATTTATCTTTCTTATTTCTTTAATCCATAATATTCTTATCTTTCTCTTATATTTTGGTCATATTTATAACCTTTTTAATATAAGTCTTCATCATAATAGACTATTAAATGAACAAAATTTTATAAAGAAAAAGATTAATCATATTTTGTTAAAAATATTTTAAATAATTTACATATAACATATGCATAAGAAGATTAAAATATTAATAATATGTAAAATATAATATAATTAAGATTTCTTACAATATTGATGCAAGGCACCTGTTATTCACTAGCTTAACTTAAGATAGTGACATCACCACAATAATTTGGCGCAACAATTCAAAATGCACAGTATTTAAGCAGCAACATTATTTTTCATTTGGTTTTTTACACTTATTAGAAGAAAAAAAATCTGCATCTTATTTTTATGAAAAAAGGGAAAAGAGGGAACAAAAAAAAAAAACTCTCTCCTTTTTTCTCATATAAAAGAGAGATGTAAAATAGAAGTGTAAAAATTAAGAATAGATAAGGAAAGAGAAATATAAAATAAAAGTCTAGAAAACTATGTCTACAATTTATATTCATTGTATAGTTTCACTCACTAAATTACTTTGGCAAATATATATTGGCTGCCTTATTGTTACGACTTACGTGGAAGAGCCAAATGATCAGATTTTATTATTGTACATCAAGTTTAAAATTTGTTTGTATGAAATTATAAATTTACTTTGCTCTTAATACTGTGTAAATAAACATAAGGTCAACAATGCTAGCATTAATCAAGGAGCCGTTGTTTTCCTTAATCATCGTTTACTTTTTTTAATTCACTTTACTATTCTTTTACTTAGAAGACAGATCAACAGCTCTTGATATCAGATATCACAATATTTTTAAAAAAAATGGAAGCTCTTGACATCAATATTTACCAGGCGCACTGCCTCCATGGAGTCACTTTCGCAGTTCATGGCAAATAAGCCAAACGAGGAAACATTTCTTAGAAGCAAGGGTTTTCAAGATCCAACGCCATATGAATAAGGTATCCACATGTCCACTATGACGTAAAAACCAAGCAAGTAATTAATGGTATAGCCCAATTCACCAATTAAATTATCCTCCAATTGTCCTTTTTACTGTATATAAATTGACCGGCTCATTTATCCATGTCATTCCAAATAGCTTGGGAGATCGACATTGACTGCATAGTATTGATGGGAAGAAGTCAAAAAATTAATAAGTAAAGCCCACTGAGCAATCTTTGTTTGATTTACGGCTTTACTTTCCATTAAGCTGAGATGATTTTTGTTCGGGACGGGACCATCATGGTCCTCCTAAAAAGAAAAAAAAAAAAAGAGAGAAAGAAGAAAAAAATCAAAAAAAGAAAGGTAGAGATGAAAAAAAAAAATATTTATAGAAAAAGAATCACTGAATAAATAGTGGGTATGGAACATGTTAAAATTTTTCCATTAAACTAGTTTAGATTTATGCCGCGTACCAGTTCAAAAAATTAATTACAATTGTAAAAATATATGCACATGGATCTCCATTCAATATATATATATATATATATATATATATATATATATATATATATATATAAATAAAGTGTGTGTCATTTCAAAGGAGGTAAAATTGTGTCATCTTAAGAGAGAGAAAGAGATAGATAAAGAGGAGAGAGAGTTGACAAAAAAAATAAAAATGTGGGTCCCACTTATTTGTGAGAATGAAAGGATATAAATTGTGTCATTTAAAAAGATAAATATTTTTCCATATATATATATATATGAGGCATGATCCTTTGACACTAGTGTCAAATTTCAAATTTGACACCTCATCTGATAGCCATTAGATCAAAAAAGATCAATGGTGTCACTTGCTTACATATCAGAGCCGTTGATTTTTTTGATCTAACAGCTCTCAGATGAGTTGTCAAATTTGAAAATTTGACATCGGATATATATATATATATATATATATATTTCTACTTTTATATATATATATATATATATATATATATATATATATATATATATATATATATATATATATATATAGACACACTAACATGGAAAAAAAGATATATCGACATAGCATTTAAATATACGCCGCGACTGTCAAATAGCATTTTCCTTATTTAAAACACGAAATTAATGTTTTTCCTACGAGAGTGGTGTAATTTTTGTTATGAAGTAGAGATATAACACTAGTTGCTGAGAGAAAAGGTGTGTAAAATTTTGTTATAAAGTAGAGATATAACACTAGTTGCTGAAAGAAAAGGTGTGTAAAAACCAGAAGCAAAAACTTGCCTTAATACGATTTCAATACTCAATTCGGGGGCGGATAGAAAAAAAAATGCTGTAGAGGTAAAAATATATGTAAAAAACCATTTGAGATACATTATATTCATTCTTAGGATTTATTGTTCATATCACAAACATAAAATTATCCCAAAATTACATTGTTTTAGGAGTTTGGAGAATTAATGAAGGGAATTTTGTAATTTTTGTTTATTTATTTATTATATGAATTTTATCAAATTACTCTTCATTAATTTTCCTTATTCCTAAAATGACATAATTTTGGAGTGACATAACATAATGATATGCCTCCGGCATATATATGATTTTAAGGCAAAAATAGAAATAATCTTGATCAATCTTGAATAAAAAGGGCTAGAATTGTTATTAAATTGATAGATCTCAATCAGATATCTTGTCACTAATTTCCTTAAAACGGGACAGCAAGAAGCCCAAATTGGAAGCACTAGTCTGAAGCCCCATGCTACTGGCGCGGGTATGGCGCTGTCAGTGCCAACATTACTTTCCAAGACAGAACCACCACGCTACTAGTGTTATCAGCGCCAGCCAACTTTGTCAACTGCGCTATTAGCGCGGGAACCACGCTAGTAGCGCGAACCTGTTGTATGCTGAATAAAACTCCCACGCTATCAGCGCGAAACTGGCGCTAGTAGTGCGGGAGGTACGGGAAAATCTTTAACTTATCTCAGATTGTATCAGAGAAGACTGGACCCAAGATATACGATGAAGATTTGATCAAGATTTCTAAGCAAGGCACAAACTCTATAAATAGAGACTCAGACCCCAAGAGGAAACCATCTTTTGGCCGGAGAGAATTGAGAGAGTTCTTGGAGACTCACGCTGGAGATCAGGATTCCACCGAAGCTGAAGACTAAAGACCATTGATCATTCTTCTTCTTCTTCTTTTTTCTTTTTCTTTCATGAACATTTTTTATTTTAATTTGTTTAAGTCAGACATGAATATGTCTGGCTAATTTCTTTTTGTAGTTGGAATCACGGACCCGGTGTGAATCCTTTATATTTCCTATACTATTTTTATAAGTTAATTAGTTTAGTTTGTTTTATTCTGCCTGTGTTAATTTTTCCATATCTTTGATAGAATTGATCGTTCTATTATAGGGTTTTGAGGGTTAGGGCTCACAATATACATATTGAGGTTTTAATCTGGACAAGGGTAGAATAACAAATTATGCATAACCTAGACATAGGCTTACATAGATTGCAAACTTGTAATTCATCTGGTTAATGTTTAATTCAAGAGGGATTACTAGGACACTAGGATTCTAATTGGGTTATAGGGTTGAAATCACTAAGACA
Source organism: Gastrolobium villosum (assembly GCA_032173675.1). Classification (NCBI taxonomy): domain Eukaryota; kingdom Viridiplantae; phylum Streptophyta; class Magnoliopsida; order Fabales; family Fabaceae; genus Gastrolobium; species Gastrolobium villosum. The sequence continues at coordinate 142,034 of JAVKPL010001242.1, read as the reverse complement.
TTAGGGTTCAACTATTTTATAGGGAAATAATGAATTGTCTGAGCTAACAAAATAATTAATTATAAAACACAATATATGAATATAAGGGAGGATCAGAGGTGAAGTGCATCCTCGCTACAGTTTTTTTACAATTTTTAATCAATTTCATATTTTCTTGATCATACGTTTGAATTTAATAATTTTTAATTTTCTGCTTTTAAATTACAATCTCAACTATTTTCGCAATCAACCTGAATTCTTTTCTTCCAACTAAAAGAGAATAGTTAAAATTAATCATTGGTGCATTAATCCTCGAGGGAACGAATATCTCACTTATCACTTTATTACTTGAAACGATCGGTATACTTGCTGATTTCTTAGCACATAACTTTAAGTTATATGATATGACAAAAAATAAACCCTTATTCTTAATTTTATTTTCTTTAGTTTAATGCATTATCCTATTGCATATATATATATATATATATAGAGGGGCAAGATATTCTTACACCAGTGTAAGAGTTAGGAGTCTTACACTCAATCTTAACCATTGATCCACTTGTATCCAATGGATCATATTACTAAAAAATTTGAGTCCTTAGATATTAGTGTGATTAATGGACAAAATTAAGAGTGTAACTTACACTGATGTAAAATGATCTTATCCTATATATATATATGTGTGTGTGGGGGGCAGGATCCTTTGACACCGGTGTCAAATTTGAAATTTGACACCTCATCTGAGAGTCGTTAGATCAAAAAGATCAACGACTATGATTTGTAAGCATGTGATACCATTTATCTTTTTTGATCTAACGGCTTTCAGATGATGTGTCAAACTTTAAATTTGAGAAAAGTGTATATATATATATATATATATATATATATATATATATATATATATATGAGAAAAATATTTGTCCTTTTAAATGACATAACTTATATCCTTTCACTCTCACTAAGAGGTAGGACCCACACCTTTATTTATTTTTCTGTCTCCTCTTTTATCTATCTCTTTATCTCTCTTAACATGACACAATTTTACATCTTTTAAAATAATACACACTTTTTCCTATATATATATATATATATATATATATAGAGGTTTATACTTCTTATACAACATAAAAAGAAAATTCTCATATACACTCACCATTTTACATACCAATATTTAAAAAAAAATTAACAGAGCCCACTTTAACATATGTGTGCTGCAAAAATATTCTTTTTAGGCAATGTGCGTCAAGATCCCAATGTTGCACAATCGCTCCTTCACGCCTGCTATGGATTTTCCATTATAGTCATTTATGAGGCTTAAAATTTTCCCCCAAACCTAAAATTAGTATTGTTTATGGGGGAAATTTTATTAGTGCTACAGAAGTATCGAATGTATTCATTTTTACTAAAATTGAATTTTTTTAATTTTTTTTTCATCTTTACCCATATTTTGTTTTACAATTCATTTTAAGGCCAGTTTCCCCCCTTTAGCATGGATGTATTTACCACTACTGGATAAAGGAGCATCTGGTACAGGATAATTTTTTTTATCCGGAAATCATAATTTCCAGGAATATGGTGGGAAAGTGAATTTGCGATGTTACAAAAAAACTGTTTGATAGGTCAAAATTTTCCCAAAAATATTGGATCAATTTTTCTATTCTATATTTGGTTGATCGAAAAATATTCCTCGGAACTCGAGCAAATTTACAAAATTAATCTTTAAGTTTTTTTTATCAGTTTTTTTTTTTTTTTTCTTATCTGTCTCAACACTCTCTTTATCTCTCTCTGTCTGTCTCAACTTGTGGAAGATGAAGATGAAACACTATAAAGTTTGAGAATGGAAAATTGGTACGATACTGTGTTTATCAATTATTGATTTTCAATCAGTGACTTTCATATCATGGATGCAGGTGAGATGTTGGTAGGACCTGCAAAAGTTTTCTTAATGGATGAGATTTCAACTAGTTCCAAATTGTTAGGTTTTTAAGGCAGCTAGTTCATATCATGGATGTTACAATGATAATCTATGTATTACAACCTGCTCCATAAACATTTGAACTTTTTGATGATATAATCTTACTCTCAGAAGGTCATATTATGTATCAAGGTCCACATGAGAATGTTCTCCATTTTTTTTAGAGTGTGAGGTTCAAATAGCCCAAATGCCTAGAAAAGAAAGGAGTTGCAAACTTTTTACAGGAGGGTGTATGGAGTACTTGTTGTATACCCTGTGTTTATCAATTGTCGATTCAAAGCGAAACACTTGTTGTATGGAGCACGACGATATGTGTTTAAAATCTAATTGCCGCCTCCCAAGCAACAAAGGCAACCAGAAACTGGCCTCCATCAAGGACGAACACCATATCGGACGAAGACCATATTACAACCAGAAACCAAATCTTGTGTGATTGTCCCAGCTCATGGAAATTCAAGAATACCACGCCCTATATAATATTTTTGTTTGAAAAATACACACAAAATGGAGTTCCTAAAAAATTACTTTCTCGGGAAATTCTCTAAAATCTTCTATGAAACATGGTCTTTTCGAATTACCACCCTCAGTTTTACACGAATCCTACGAAAAATCATGTACCATACGTCCTCCAAAAGTTTTATCCGTTTTGGGTAATAGATATATTTTATATTTCTCATTTAACATGAGAATTCAAACTTTCCTACACATTCTTTGATTTTCGTGCTGACATGGTTCTACATCTATCTATTTATTGATAGTTTTCGAATTTTTATTAATATAAGTAATATTTTTATATTTTTAATATGTGAACAGTAAATCGGTTTTCTAACACATGGATCCCACATGCTTTTGATCTCTACATCATGAGATTTCAATTCTCATTTAACATGAGAAATATAAAACCCATAATTTATAGCAAGAAATATGTATCTCATAATATAAACATATCTTGTATGGGCTCATCCCACGTCTATTAAACAAAATGCTACACCGAGAATTGAGAGGTCACATAAAAAAATAATTCTCTTATAACATGAGAAAATATTTTCTATTATTAATATAATCATAAAGTTAATTAGTGTTACTTATCATAAATATACATAAAGTTCTTAGGACGAGGGGAATCAGCTAACTTGTCATATTCCACTTTTGATAATTGAACGACTTAAGTTTGACTTGAAAGATTCCATATCTAAGCTATTAATTCTACGTAATTACTATGGTACTTACCTTAGAGATTAAACTTAAAAACAAAATATAAGAGCGAGATATAAAATAAGTTTCATACGGTACGCAAAGTAAATGTTAGATTGTTAATAAATCAAAATAACATTCATTATTTTTTAATTTTATAAAATACTTGATACTTTCTTTTTTGACAATAAATAGATACATCTTTATAATATAAAAGATTAAAATATTAAAATATTTTATCTTAATAATTTATATTTGTATTCATTAATCTACCCTTTACTCAGAATCCATAAAATAAAAAAGTTATATATAAATATAACATAAAGGAGGGGGAGTTGGGAAAAATAAATGAATACCTTGAAAGGAACGCCAATCTTGGAGCGGAAAGAAGGCACAGGAAGCTTACGGCGGGAAAAAAAGAAGCAAAAGCTGAGAAAAGCAAACAAAAACTACCAAACCAAATGCAATCTCTCTCTCTCTGATCTTAAATCATTTTTTAAACGACCAAAAGCACACCAACAATCACTCTCTCTCTTTTTTTTTTTTTCTCTCTCTTTCTCTCTCTCTCTCTCATTATTTTTCCTTTTTTCATTTTTCTCTCTAAAGAAAGAGATTGAAAACAGAATGGAACCAAGCCTCTCCAATAAACAGTGATTCAGTGTTCGCTAGTAGCTAGATCTGCATCTTCTTCACCGTTGCTTTCTTCTTCTTCTTCTCTCTCAGGTACTTGCGTTTCTCCATTTCTTTTATTCTTCGCTTTTCTATCAAGTGATTCTCATTTCTCGGTTCCATTTACAAGCATTCGGTTCCTTTGTTTTTTCCTTTTGCATTTGCCTACAACTTGTTCCGATGTTTCATTCTAAGCATTATGTTTATGTGATCGTTGCGTTTGAAGAATTTGGAAACTCTGTTTCTACCTTTTTTTTTCTCAGTTTTTTGGCTATATTTTTGCTGGATCGTATGTTCATCTCATTGATTTTCACTTTCTGTTTTCTTCATCTCATATAGCTCGTAGGCATTTCGTTTCCGGATAGAACTGCTAAATGCACATGCATGATCGATGGTTTTGATGTTTGTTTGCCGAGAAAATTAGGAAAGTAAATAAAGCGAAGTTTAGAAGCTTACGTCGAGGTAAAGGAAAACGAATCACTCCACCGCACTCAACTGCTTCAAATAATTGTAAAAAACTCTTGGACTGGTAATTGAGTTCATGTCTTGGTTTTTGTGGTTATTATTAAATTCTGATGGACTACTCAAGTGAAAAATGATATAAAAATTTGGTTAATAAGTTATATTAACTCCTGAAATGTTGATAGGTATTTCAGAAATTAAATTATTTTCTCGTTTTGTTTTTAATATAGATTTCATTTTTTTAGAGGATATATGGACATAATTTTTATTTTCTTTATTTTGTTAGTTTTTTATGTAGAGATCATAACTGGAACGACTAACCCGGTTCTGAGTCCTGAATTCAGACAACAGACACGTTTTTACGTAAATGCATTCTCATCAAATTTATGCAATGCTAATAGGAAGGAACTTGAAAGGATAAATCTCCCAACTAAGTGAGTATGGGGCTATGAGTTATTATTTTCAGAGGAGAGAGACATATTGGAGCTAAAATAATGAGAGTTTTAATGATTTTGGTAAGACATTAGACGTACCGTTTAATTTGTCGGAATTAGAATTTATTCTACGATGATTGGTAGGGAATGGTTGGCAAGAAAATGTACGATGACCAGGACCAAGTGAAATAACTACCCCAAGATTTAAGAATAAAATCAGTGGAAGTGTGAAACAACTATTATTCTCCAGTTACTTGAAGACAAAACCATAAGTTAAATTTGACCAAAAAGCTGCCAAACCACCCCCATATTTAAGTTGTTGTTCTTTTATTTCATTTAAGGCTTAGCTAACGGTAATGATTCTCACATGAGAAAGATGAGGCTTTTTCTGAATTACAGTACAGGGGAAGACAACAGAAGATCTTAATGGAATGACACCCATTTCTTCTGCGCTCTATTCACGCTGTGCATAGCATTGCTGTGTTGAAGAAGAGATGGAAACTGGGGAAAGCAACAGTGGTAACCAGAGGTGTGTCATATCCAAGAGTTCTTCATGGTACAGTCAATTCCGAAATGCATCCAATCCTTGGATGGCAAGATATGCCTATGCCTTGATTTTTCTTGTGGCAAATCTGTTGGCATGGGCTGCTCGTGATTATGGTCGTAGTGCTTTAACAGAAATGGAGAGTAAGATTGCTTAAATTCTTAAAAGTGATGAACTTTAACATCCCATCGCCATAACATTTAGTGTCCTGCTGCATCTTTCAGACCCAGTTCTTATGCTTAAATATGCCATTTCTATTTTATATAAATTGAAATAGTTTTCTTCTTAAGTCTTAACACTGCGTACTGGTCCCATGAAGGTTCACCATCTTAGCCTGCAAATCTGACGTTTCATATGAAGTCATGCGTTATTTTATAAACATAATGAATTAGATATTGTGAAGAATTTTCAGAAATTCACAATATACATCTTGGTATGCATTCATTGTGAAATTGTTCAATGAACAAAGTGGAATAAGCAAACATTCGATTTATAAATTCTAAACAACAGAAAGGCTCGTCTCTCCTATTTTATAAGTAGGACTTTTTCAATGTGAGCAAATCATTCAATTCAATCAATTGAAATTCTTTGGTACACTTTATGTACACATTTGGAACGACTGAGATCATGTTCCCTCCAATCTAAGGCTGCTTTCGTTTGAGCATATTATTTCCATACAATGTCATTAGATTAAAATCTAATATATTGAACCCACAGGATTAAAAGGATGCAATGGTGGAAAAGATTGTTTGGGTGCTGAAGGTGTTTTGCGGGTGAGCTTGGGTTGCTTTGTATCCTTTTCAAGTATATGCATGAAAATTAGTTGCTAAAGACTTTGTATAAGGTTTGTAAGAAACAAAAGAAACCATAGAGCATTTGATTAATCCATAATATATAGGCATTCATGCTGGTTGGAAGGGGAAAAATATCAATGATTGCTCTTTGACAAAAGTGTTATATCATAACTAAATCACTTTTCTTAGGTCAATGGTTTAGTCCTATAATATTGTGAACCTTAATCCGAGTTCAGATATTTTATATCATAATGTTTTTATCAACTGCTGGTACTTCTAAACTAAACGAAGTGAGAGATACATGGCACTCTGGATGGTGGTCGGTCAAGATTGTTCTCTGGGTTGTCATGACTGTCATCCCATTTTTACTCCCTTCTGAACTTATTCAGCTTTACGGTTAGTAATTTTTATCTTCCAACAAACCTCCTAGTATTAATGCATCCTCTATGATATGAAAAAGGTTGTTATTATGACCTTCTCATTCCTCTTATTCTCTTGGCAGGGGAGGTAGCGCATTTTGGTGCCGGGTACAGTTTTTAGCTCTTATTAATGATTTCATCGAGCCGTTTTTTGAAACTAATCTCATTGTTTAAAATGTTTCTCTTTCTTTTTTCAGGGTCTTCCTCCTAATTCAACTAATAAGCGTAATCAGCTTCATTACATGGCTCAATGATTGCTGTATGTCTGAAAAATATGCAGCAAGATGGTAAGATTTTATCAGCTAGAGAATTAATAGAAATACATGCTTCTGGAGCATGAACAATTTTCTTGAGATAATTGCAGCTATATAAATTTTGGTAGTTAATTTTTTCTTGTGATGTTTTAGCAAAACATATTCATTGGTGTTTGGATATTGAATAATTGATTGTTATGCTGACATACATAGAAAAGGAGAAAAAATTTCTTGAGTTTTCTAAATCCATATCAGGTTCCAAGTAACATTAAAAGTACTCTAGAGTCTAGACTAGAGTCTTGAGTGGGATAACCAGTTACTGTCAGATCGATGCTATTCAAGCTTATCTCAGCAATTTAGCATCAAGCTCCACTTGTAAAGCTTTGATAGGCAGATAAACAAGTTGATCAATTTATTTAGGATTATATCAGGGATAATATTCCATAATATGTATAATGTTTGCATTAATCATCAATTTCCATGCAGCCAAATCCATGTGATGTTGTTTGCAACAACTGCATATGTTGTCTGTTTGGTGGGGATCATTATGATGTACATTTGGTATGCACCAAAGCCATCTTGCCTCCTTAACATTTTGTGCATTACTTGGACACTATTTCTTCTCCAACTCATGACAAGTGTGTCACTGCACCCAAAAGTAAGTTCTATTTTTGGTCAGGTCTTTGCTTGCTCAATTCACTTAATGGTCCAAGAATACTTGATTTGGAATTTCTAACTTTATATCTGCAATAGGTGAATGCTGGAATTTTAACTCCAGGGCTGATGGGGCTTTATGTTGTCTTTCTTTGCTGGTGCGCTATTAGAAGGCAGGACTACCAATCTTTACCTAATAGTTTTGGATTTGTTATTGAATCAAAAATTTGGAGAGGCATCTATATATAGTTACATTGATGAGTATATTTAATCTAAACAACTAAGCAACTAACACATAAAATGATAGAAACAAAACTTATTTATATAATTCAAATATTATCTGATCATTATCCCTAATACTCCCCCTCAAATTGGAGCATAGAGGCAATGAATGACCAACTTGCAAACTATAAAAAAAAAAAAAAATATCTTGCCCAATGTTTCACTAAAAAACACCTACAAAACATGGTTAAAAAGACAACTCAGGGATGCCAGAGATGTTGGAGAGATAACTCTTGCTTGAAAATTATCTTAGCAAAATGGCTTGGAATGACTGTCACCTCGTCGAAATATTTCTTGACAAAATAAGAAGACTTCGCTGGAATAACATCAGTAAAAATGTCCTTCACTGGAGCGAACATTAGTAGAAATGTATTGTTGGGATATTCAAGTGTGATGAAGTCCTATATTGGTTGGTAATGGGCTAAGTGAAAACTATATAAGTAGGAGGATACATGAACCCAATGCCTTAAAGTTTTAGGTTAACACCATGTGTCAGGCCCACTTGTTATGATAGGGCTAATATAGCCCCTTGGTGGTGGTCCTTTTCCATAGGCTTCTCCTAGCATGGATGTAAAACAATACAAAAAGACAAGCATCTGTATCTTCTGATTTCTGTTCGTTTACTTTATTGCTTATGCAACCCCTCTGAACTTTCATTTCTATTGAATTTGAGCTTTGAAGTATATTTTTGTATGCAGCGAACCTGCTGGAGAAAACTGCATCAGGAAGTCAGACTCTGCTACCAAAACAGACTGGCTAAGCATCATTGTAATATTTTTGTTTAACTAAAACTTTAAATGTTTAGAACAGCTCTTTAAGCATAGTTGTGAACTTGCAGATATACATGTCCATTGCATATTTGAGCCTGAGTCTCTAGCCCAATTTTCATGTACATCTATCCATTTAATAGATGTCAGGAAACATTGACACTGTTCCCAAAAATATAATTCACTGTTTCTTGCCTATTATGAAAATATTTAAGCTCCTTTTATGACAAAATATCTTTCGCCTTTTAATTTTCATATCATAATATCTTCTTAAAGTTGGCTTGGTAACTAATTTTCGATTCTTTGAAATACCTTATTCCAATAACTTTTGTCATTGTTGGTTGACGTGTGACGATGGCTTTTGTTGGCAGAGCTTTATCGTTGCAATACTGGCAATCGTTATTGCAACATTTTCAACAGGCATAGATTCCCAATGTTTCCAGGTTAGTTGCAAACTTTGAGTTGAGCTTGAATTTTAATTTTAGGTTCTCCAATACATATCTGACAGATCCCTGCAGTTCAGGAAAGTTGATACGCCAGCAGAGGATAGTGTACCATATGGTTATGGCTTCTTCCATTTTGTTTTTGCCACAGGAGCAATGTACTTTGCTATGCTATTGATTGGATGGAACAGTCATCATTCTATGAGAAAGTAAGGGCCCTTTCACTCCTGTTTTGGCCCATATCATGTCATCATTCTATGCTATTGTTTTTTCTAGTCCCCCGTAAGATAAGAAAGAGATAAACTTCTCATTGACTTTGTACCATTCCTAAGTCCACATCAAAGAAGCCTTACTCCTTCATCGGAACTTATCCTCTGCGTTTGCTCATTAAAAAGCCTATATAGTTGTAATAAATAAAAAAAAGGTGAAGTGATGAGGGACAATAGCAACACAGGTTATATATATATATTTTTTGATAACAACAGGTTATATATTTAGTATTAAGCCCAAGTGTATGGTTTCTTTTTCCCTCTTATGATCAAACAATTCTTTTTTTATTTTATTTTATATTCTTTTATTTTTATTATTTTTTAAATAAAGTAAAAGTGAACCCCGTCAAATCGGGTGTTTACACAAAGAAAGAAAATGCATTTCCAGTTGCTAATCGTCTAATGATTATATACAAATCCATATGTCACCGAACAAGAACTTTTAAAGGTGTCTTACTTGCATGACTCTATCATTCTGGATTCGAGACACTAAGTTCTTTATTTAGGTAATAATATAGTAGTCGTGGCAGTGCCACCTCGAAAATGTTGTTACTGAAATCTTTTATTTTATTTTTTTCAGTTTCTCAGTTATAGTGCTAGTAGCAAGTTAATTTGAAGTTGATTATGTCTTTCTTTCACACTTTTATAAATGTTATAGCAAGTTCATGATATGTACACCTTAAATCTTCTGCAGATGGACTATTGACGTAGGCTGGACGAGCACCTGGGTCAGAATAGTAAATGAATGGTTGGCAGTCTGTGTTTATTGTAAGTAATTGTGGTAAAACCGAGTCTAGCGTGAAGATCTGAATTTTATCTAAACATAATGAAGACTCTTGATATATTATAAACTGAGATAAACAGAGATTTAGCAACACTTTCCGTTTAATTCTTGAACGACTGTGGCGCAACTAAACGGATTTTATATCTTTTCAGTGTGGATGCTGGTAGCTCCAATCATATGGAAGAGCAGACATACTGATTCTACTTGAGAACGTACGACACGTAAGCAGACACGTAAGCATCCTAGTTTTGATATTTTATTGAGGATTGTCCAATATCTCAGCCGCACATGTAGTGGACTCCTCCTGCTCTGCCAGATAGGAAAAAGAATTGCAATTGCAACATCCTGGAAATTTTCAGGCAGAAGATATGACTCTTGTTTAGTGGACACTGGACAGAAGCAATGGTTCTATAGCACAAATGGACATATACTGGTTGGATTTGTTATATTTCCTCACGAAGATATATAGTCCTTTCGCCCCATACAAGGGGTTAGAAAGAGAAAATTACACTTTTTACATGTACATGTGTAAAGAGCATAATGTAATTCAAAATAATTTAATAGATTCTGATTAGATTTTCATTCATAGTTTTTCGAATTACTAGTCTCAATGATAAAGGTTTTGGTGCTGACTCCACTACAATCAGAGGGCATGCATTTATTGTTTGTGGGTGTTTTCTAATGGAAAGGGGTTATCGTGCAAAATCTACGAACTCTAATTATATTAATTGACAGCAGGCACTGGTAGTCCTCTCCGTTCCCATTGAATACGCCATCTCGCAAAGTCATCGGAGAGCATAGGTATTTTCGATCAGAACTGGATTTCTCGGATCTGATGTGGTTTGTTTTTTTCCAGAGATAACGGACTTGAAGAAGTGATGGGATTACCGTTTTTGTTAGGAGCAGGTATGCATACACTTTTTTACATCAAAGTGGGACCCTGCAAATATATATATATATATATATATATATATATATATATATATATATATATATAATTAGAAAAGGGAATATATTGTAACAAATAAGTTGTGTTACTATCAATCAATTTCACCGATAGATCGATTATGTTGATCCAACGGTTATATTTATTTCTATATTTGTATGGGTATGATTTCCTATATCTAGAGTGAAAGCATTAAATATGAGAAATCATAACCATATAAAGGTGAAAATAAATATAAAGTATTAAATTTGGGAAATCATGACCATAGAAAGATGGAAAATATAACTGTTGGATCAACATAATCGATCTAACGGTGAGATTGATTGGTAGTAACACAACTTGGTTTACAATATCCTTCCCCATTAAAAAATACAAAGCTTCCCTGAATTGATTTTTTTATTTTTTCATATAAAAAATGATAAAAAAAAAGAATAAGCAAAAGATAATTTTTCATTTTAATTATATAATACATTAAGATCATAATACATTTTAAATTAAATTTACCAAATATACTTTTACTTCCCACTTTAAAAATAAACGCTTAATTTAAAGAACTTTTTCTAAAATAGAAAGTATGGGTAGTGCTAAAAGAATAGTCGTAGGATAACCAAATCAAGAAAAACTTTAAGAGAGACTATTCAACAAAAATCCCTAAATTTAAACAACTTTTCTAAGTCTACTAAAACAAATCTTTTTTCTAAAACTTAAAATGTTAACAAAAACACGTAAATTTAAATAACTTTTATAAAACTTAAAATTTTAACAAAAACAAATAATTATTTGGTCTATGGCCGTTTTCACTCAATAAGTTTTGGCTTTTGTTTTTGCTGTCACTATTTACTTACAAGCGAACATAAATTGAAGTGTACTAATTAAGAGCTAAATGTGTCAACGGTTGGTTTAAATGATTGATGTTCATCCTGTCAAATTTAAATTAACCAACGGTGTAAACTTACTCTTAGGAAATAAACCTTTGCCAATCTGCAGGTTGATCTGAGGCTCTGAGCTAGAATTTAATCTAAATGGATCGAAGATTATATAGAACATTTTGAAACTTACATAGCCTATTAGCTTTATGGAAGTTAAAGATTTAATCTAGTTTGGCCGGATGTGTTTTTTAAAAGTAAACAAACCTATAATTTTAAGTGTAATAAATCAAAAACACGAGTTCCTTTAAAAATTAGAATACAAGAGTAAAAAAGAATAATTCTTATAACAATTAACAACCAATTAATCTCTTCAAAATATTTTTTCATGAGAAGTTAAAAGAAAATTACCATACCTAGGTAAATTTGAGATCATAGACCATATATCAATACATTCTTAGTCACTTGGACTAATGATAGAAGAACCTACAATTACAAGTGATACCTTTCTCGGCCTTTGATAATAAATAAATCGGTTTATCGGAGGCTAGACTTCTACGTTTTGGTAAAGGAAAAAATTTTTTTATCTAAAAATAATTGTTCCGAAGAATATGATGGAAAAATAATTTTTTCAAAAATATTACTAAAAAATTATTTGGTAGATAAGAAATAATACCAAAAATATTGAATAAATTTCTTAATTCTTGAAGCTTTTTCACATATTTTTTCTAATTTCCCAACAATCCAAAAATACCACCTGAACGGAAATTTCATTCACAATTTACACATAAAATAAATTTCTAGGTAAATCACTTTTCCAGATAAATTTTCTAAAATATAATACCAAACATGATTTTCTTGAAAACCCACACTCACATTCCTGGGTATCTAAAAAAAATCACCTTACCAAACACCCCCGTAAACCTGTGACCCAGTTGGCAGTTGTTAAGTAAACTTTTTGGGGTCTACAACATGTAGATTGTCTAGTCTATTTATACGGCTACGGTGGGATATAAAAGAAAAAAAATTAACCACTGTTACATAATTTCAGTAAATAGATAGTGCCATAAAACTCGAACTTCAAATAATTTAACATTGTGTTTCATGTACTTCCACGAATAAAGACCTTACCAAAATCATGTGATTACAAAACAATACAAATATACAATATAGAAAAATCGAAAAAATAATAATACAACTAGGGGCACCCAAAAAAAAAACAAAAAAATCTTTACCCAATCGACCCTACAATTGCAAATGAACACGTGGCTGGCTCTACGCACCCCGTTCATAATCATCATCACATTATCTGAGTCCTCTAAGATCCCCTCCCCTTGGAAGGCGGATTTTGCCTTCATCTTTCCTACAGCAATAAACAATTTACAAGGGAAAGTACAAATATTTGATTTCGAACCCATGGTTGACCGACCATAAATTTCTCAATATATGCTCCAGTATTTGGCTTAGACAACAGACGATAGAAACAGCTTCAACCATATTTGTACAGGGTGCAACAAGTTGATGCTATACTTAAGAGTCCGAGTAGACAAAATCTTCATCATCCGAATGGGTTCCCTCCTGCGGGGAAGGGGTTTGGGGTGACACGGGTTGACAATCTACCAGTCAGCTGCTGATCTGGATTTGAGAAGCCAAAAGCAGCTCCCTCAGTACCAAAATCCCCGATTCCTTGATGCCTACATATTCAGTTATAAATCTCTAAGTGGCAAGGTAGTTAATGGAGAACCACAATCAATAATTATCGACTCTATCCATACAAACACAATAAATTGTCCCTTGCACAGAATATTTCATAAATCATAACAAGTAATGTTAGAATACTTATAGAATTGAAGTGTTATAAATAAGAAGTTGAGTACGAAGATAGGTGTCTTTTTACTGTCTAAAAAACACAACTATTCACCGCCGAACAGGCACCATTCATTACTGCTAGTCATGATTTATAAATATGGAAGGAAATCAAAATAAACTAGTTACTTTTCTGATTTCCCTCCTCCACCTAAACTTTGCCAAAATGTTTTCTGAAATCTTTGCATTCATTCTATGCGGTAGTTTAGATGGAGGCTGTGTTCGCCGGTGCTATTTGTTCGAAAGTTCCATAAACAAACAGAGGTAATCCGTTCTATCATAGAAGACAGTTGACACTATTCTTGGGCACCATAGAGAGGACAAATTGTCTCAAGTACATAGTGTCAAATACTAGGCTCGAATTTTTCCTTCTTGCATTCTTATGTTTTCGTATGGTAAGCTTTAACTTCATGTTTTCGCATATCTCTATTTTTTGGGTACATTTCATGGAATTGCTTGTGTTGTTGAAATAATTTCTTAAATACATATTATTCTCTCATAATTATTTTGACATCATTGTTCAAACAAGTACAACTAGGAGTTCCCAATAATTGCACCTAATATCAGCCTGCCCAAGAAACAACACTTACGAACCTACGGAATGAGATACTTAAGTTTGAGTGTTTATATATATGAATAAAGGCTTCACTTTATTAATGGAGTTTTGCTATGGACCCATATAAGAGGCCCGCATTATAAAGCCCAATAATGGGCAATAGAAAGAGGAAACTAATATAATTAAAAGAAAGTATCAATTCAAGATACTAATCTTAATACGACAACAATGAACTTGGACGTGGGCTTTTAGAGGAGGCACCAAAAGTCCAAAATTCCAATACCTACAGGTAAATCCTATAAATAAAAGGTAAAGCCTATAGGTATGAACACTTAATCTCTCTCTAATGTTATACTGTCACCGTGCATACATACAACCCCTTTGATAAACACCGTTATTTTCAGTGCACAATGATATGCTACACTCAAAGATATTTAATCCATAGATATCTGAGAGAGCACCTAGATCCAAGATTAATATTAGAGGTGGCAAACGGGCTCAACCCACCGGGCCTGCTCGACTCGCTCGCCAAATGGGGTGGGACGGACTGAGTTTTTCAAACCCGCTACTCGCCAAGCCTGCCCCAGCTGAAATTTTTATTTATTTAGTGTAAAAAGTCATCAGCCCGACGGGAAGCCCACCCTGCCAGCGGGGCGGGCTGAGTTTTCTAGCCCACCTTCAAAGGCGAGGCTGGCGGGCCAGCCTATTTTTTGGCGGGGTGGGACCCGCCCGCTTTGCCACCTCTAATTAATATAATAGTCTCTTGATTAGACATCTCTGTCCCTAGAATAGAACAGTTTTCATGGTACATAGCATGGCATGACAACATGGGATAGTATCGAAATGATCAAACCCGAAAGATGAGTTCCAACAGTAAAGAAACAACCTAACCTAAAACACCCTATGCAAACAGAAAATATTATCAGTACTAAGGAATAGTTACCTTGGCATGGGCATGTTAGTTGGCATTTGCAGCCCCATGTACGCCCCTGAGATATTTACATGGTTCAGTATACAGATAAACAGCAAATAACATTATAGCATAAAATAATTGATTGAGGAAATGGTAGAAGGTATACTTGGTCCCATTGCTGATGCAAGAGTTTGTGCTTGTGGAGGCAGAACCGGTACATATGATGATGACGAGGATGGATTCCAGGCAAGAGATAGATTAGCCATGTTTGAAGGATGCATTGTGGCTGAAGGTGTTAACCTAGGCAGAGCACCTTGCAAAGATGACATGGAAGGAAACTGGAACCAAGGAACACCAACCACGAGCATCAACCAAAATGTGCAATTAACTGATGAAATTTGGGTGAAGATTATGCTATGATCTATTTTCTTAACATTTGGCTGAAGTTTGAATTAACATATTAGAAAGTCAGCATGTCATCCTTCAACATTCAAGCTTTTTCAATGCCAGATGATCAAAATAAACCAAAGACAATATTTTCCAGCATTACCAGATAACCACCATTCCTATTAATACATTAGGCTCCTCTAAGCAAGATGCAAACTTCAGAAAGTAAAGCACACTTTAGTAATTAATGATGTAAAAATAACTTAATAGTGGACAAAATCCAAACAATGTCGTTATCTTCCACCAGTGGCTGTAAAAACAGAACTTTCCTCTATAAAGCACATCATGCACTTTAGAAGAGCCAAATCCCCAGTCAGCAATATTAAATACTAATGGTTTAATACAATACTCACACACATGACCTACACAAAATTGGACAAAATTGTACAAACTATTATTGTGAATATTGCACACTAGTATATCAATGAAAGTCACATACAGTTGGGGCTTGAACTGGAATTGGTTCATTGCTGACATCAAATGGATTAGTTGATTGTGATGGTTGCGGAAAATTCGGCATGGGCTGTAACATTGGGAAGAAAATTATTAGAAATGCATCAACTATTGTACTAGCCAGTAGCCACAGATTCAGATAAACTTGTAAGCTAATAATTTTGGATTGTAACAGTACCGCCACATTATTATATTGAATTGAGACACCCATGCCAGGTGGTTGTCTCATTTGCCAACCTGGAGCTGGGAAGGATGAAAATTTTACAGTGAATAGATCCTGCAGAAATCACAACTAACCCTGAGATAAACAATAGACAGACACAAGCATGTGCATAGTAATGATGCTTTATGAAGTAGAATTAGGAATAAAAAATACCTCAGGAAGTTCATTTCTTCCACTGGATTTTATGTCTACAGTAGAAGGTTGTGAAGCAACACTGTATTTAGCCTCATTGGCAGGTGTTGCAACATGGTGGGATGCATGTGGCATTTGTGTGCTTGGATGCCCCTGTACTGTGGGTACAGAAGTTATATTCCAGGGCTGCAAGATAGTTCCAGAAAGGGTGAACAAACATTGCATCTGAATTAATAGACAGAACATATGAGAAGACTACTCAATAAGAACCTGATTAATAAGAACCTGATTATTCGAAGCTCCACCTACTGGAGGTGTAGATTGTTGAATAGTAGGCTGACTAACAGTAGCCGTGAACAAAGGTTGCTGATACTGCAAACTGGTCCACTGACCTGCATTACTGAGAGGTGAAGCCATTGTTAATCCAGAAGATGTTACTGAAGCATCACTGGCTGGGAATGTTGAGAAGCTGCTATTGGTTGGAGCTCCAGCAGCAGTAGCAGTAAAAGCTGATCCTGTTACAGGCCCTGCAAGTGAAATGGATGAGTCATTGATTCTAGGCAATGTTGTCTCACTGCTACCAGGAATAACTGTTGAAAGAACAGGACCACCTTGGGCTCCAGAAACATGAGCAGGTAAAGGTTCTGGTACTAACAATTGGGACAACACAGATTCTAGTGGATTTACATTTAAAGGACCCTGAGATGTTTTTGCCTCAAGAGCAACATCAAAAGAGGCCCAATTATTATCACCGGAATTTGCTGGCATCACAACAAGTTGAGTCACAGTAGTTTGTTGGGCTTGAGGAATTGCAGGTGCAACAGGTGGTTCAGGATCATCATCAAAATCAATAAGGCTCTTAGTAGTCTCAAGCTTAACTTTTGCTGGGGTTCCATTGCTGGATGCCAAGCTACTGGAAGATGTAGTTCTCTGCAATCATAAATAGTCAGTTATGCTAATATATTTTGTGTACAAAATCAATTTTGGGAACCTTACAAAAACAAAAGGGGGAGAAAGAAGGGATAGGTCAGCCCTAAAATAAATTCATAGTAAAAAAAGTAAATACTGGGCCACATCACATAGATAGATTAATAAAAGAACTATGAATGAACATGTCGGCGTTCATGCTAATTGTAGCTTCCCATTGTTCATTTGATGCTTACAGAAAAGCTCAAAACATATTTAAGGAAAAAAACAAATTCCCCAGCTCAAGAGGCTTAGCTGGAGTACCAATAAATCCCTTTGGAGACTACGTAATCCCAGATTCAATTACTATTGAGGTTGCTTTGCCTACTCTTTTGTAAATTCTCAGCACAAAAAAAAAGAAAAAAAATGACCGTGGAAAAAAAAATCACCGAAAAAACATTATGAAAAACAAGAAAACTGAGAGAAAATATCTAGAATATCTCAAGAATATATTGTAGAATTAAACGGTCCTCTAGCTGAAGAGCAATCTTAGGAGTTGTTTCCTTAATTGATTAGAGTTAAGAGTCATTGTAGTAGTGGGCTTGGGCTTGTACTAGTAGTAATTCCCTAGAACTAGACTTCAGTGCTTTGTATTTTAAACACATCAAATCATTCCAATCTCATTATTTTAACTTAATCAGTATTTATTTTTCTGTTTTCTTTCTTCTCTACCTAATCCTTATAATTTCAACAAAAACATCCGAGTAGAATAACAGAGTATATTTCAAAAACTACCTCACGTATAAACCCGTAACTAGTTAGGAATTTGGATATTTGCCAGTACCGCTTTAATCTTCACAATAAAAGATTATAAATGGTAAGCACGATAAACTAAAAGCATCACAACTAATGAATGCATTTCATAACAACAAAATCCATTATAAATGCAACAAAATATCACAATATCTTTAAACACTAAGTCGTGAAAACATTTTTCCTAAAATTTCTTTTTTTAGTAACATTGGAGGTGCTGGCACCAGGGGTAGGGAAAGGGGAAGGTGGAGGACCAAACCTCCAAAAACAACATCACACCCAAGTCTTAAAGACTTGTGCTGGTGCGAGTAGCTTGTTGGCTATTTGCTAAAATTTCACTCCCAATTAAGAAATGCAAGGCTATTAGATCCACATATAAAGGCAGATCAAGTAGCATCAAGGACCCAGATGGTTGAAGCATATAGAACATCATTGATAATAATTTCACCTGTGTGATTGCTGACCCATCAGCAGCCCTTCCACTGTTTGTTTTGGGGGGTTCACTGATCCGAAGAGGTACAACATTTTCTCCCAAAATATCTCTAACAGGTCGGACCACAGGTAAGCTTGAAGAATCAAGTTCTTTGGCTCGCTCAGGAGATTGGCTTTCCGCCTTATTAACTCCATCAGATATTCTACGATCTTCATATTTCTTTCCATCTCCAAATCTATCTTCACGACGCCAATCATTGATTATTGGAGGACGACCAGGGCTCCTCTTGTAATCACCATATTGCCTATTTTCTTGATCATATCCAGGACTTTTTTCACCAGGACTAGACCTGTCACTGTAACGACGTTGATATGCATCGTCATACGGAGGGTTTTTAGGTCCTCCCTGATATGTCTCCGTCCTCTTGTTTTCATAGAAATCATCCTTGTCACCCTGTATAACATGCAGCACGAGAAAATAGAGTCAGATTTAACTGGTACATTTAACCAATTGTAAAGCAAAAGCAACAGTGAACTAGGTAAAATATAAAGCTCAGACACAGCATTTTGGTCGGTGTCCACATGTCAGGCATAGGAACATATTTTAAGTACTAAGGAAATAGGCACTCCTTTACTAAAAGTAGGAAAAAGAGGGACTCAAATAACATTAACCATAAAAAGGTGGATAAAATAATTACAGCCAATGGCTTAACTTTTTCCAACTTTAGCAAAATGATTATTGAATCATCAGTACTAACAGGCGTACAGAAAATTTTTCTGTATCCGATATGACATACTAATGACACGTGTCTGAATGTGTCCAATTTAAAAAAAAAATTTAGCTCCAATGTAATTACAACACAGTGAGACATGACCATTTCATTTATTTATTTTTAAATAACACACAAAGGTTGAGCCTGTTTTAAAATTTTAAGCAAATTTTAATAATAAAATAAATAAAAACAAGGTGAAACGACTCTTTTTTTTTTTATTAATAGGGAAAGAACAATGTATCGGGACAAGGAAGACTCTCTTAACAACGGGCACACTCCCTTTGCCTCAAATTCAACTAACAATTCTTGCCTTATTTCTAAAGACCCATAATCCCTCTATATATTCGAGGTTTCCCCCTTCCAGAAAAGATAACAAAACAAAATTTCCAACAAAGTAAATGACAGAATCAAATCAACAGAATTGGAAATTAAATCAAACCAAATCAATAATAAATGCTTGAGCCAAATCAATAATAAATTACTGGCCAAATCAATAATTGATTTGCGATCAAATCAATTATTGATTTTTGCTCTCCTTGTGTACACTAGAGGGGATATTCCTGCAGGAATAAACCCTCCAAACCTTGGGTTTAACCATAGCAGCCGTATCACAAGATAAGGGTGTTTTTGTCGGGTACCAATCTCATTTCCCCCAACTTTTTCATTTCATTTTGGCATATATGACATATATCAAGATATTGTAAATCTTGAAACTTACGTATATAATATTAAGAATTATGAATTTTCCCCTTAAATTATCAATTATATATATATATATGCCATGCAATTTTTAAAATTTGGTGTCCTCCTATCCATGTCGTGCTACATGGCATTGTCTAGGTTAAAATTGAAATTGTAATACACTACTTTGCCCGTTTGGATCAGCTTGTAAAAAAATGACTTTTTATGCCTTACTTATTTTAGAAGTGCTTTTTACAATAACTAAAGATATTTAAATTTAAAAAGAATATATTTGGCTTTTGACTTCTACTTTTTTAGAAGTTAAAATTCTTCCAAGAAAAAACAAGTTTTTGACTTTTTTTGTGACATCTGCTTTTTGTTAAAGGAGACATCCAAACCGACTTTGTAATAAAAGTGCTTTTTTTTTTCCTTAAAAAAAAAAAACATCGAAAAAGGCCCTTTGTATCTGTTTAAAATAGCAAATCGAAAGAGGACATCTACCACCTGTACTCTTGGAGGTTTGTCAAAGGTCTTCTCACCAGTGAATCTTCTATCCACATAAACATGCTTAATAAAGTCCCGGAGCCTGTCAACATTACTGCCACCAAACATGCCGATCAAAATAAAGCACCCTGCAATAATATATAAAAGCTAACAGGCAAGTACTTACCTGCTATCAGGTAAAGAATTACGTTGTGGATCCCATTCTTTAAAATAAATTTCTTTGGCATGCTGCAAGTGTTAAATAGAACGAAAATCAACTTGAGAAACACGTAAAATCAGTGAGACTGAAGATATATAGTGAAGGTTTGAGCACAAACAAGCAATCATACCTGATTTCCTCCTTCTTGAAGTGCACTAACTTCTTGTGCAGTAAATTTAGCCATTGAAATTGATTTAACCCGATGTGTGAATTCCCGGCTGGAAATTAACAAAGAGAGCAGTTGAGAAGAAAGGAAACAGTATTGCCCTATCTCCAGTACAACAGAATATATTTTAAACAAATTATAGTTTAGACATCCCTGGTGAAGAAAAATCAGATCTTTGTAGGTATACAATTTATGAAGTCCAATCCATCAAATACAACAATACAGCAATACATGAAAGTGCAAGAAAAATACACTCAGTATACAGACATTTCAAGCTTCATTGTTAATGGAGAAGGAAGTTCATGAGGAAAACATAGAAAGCCTGTAAACAAAAGGCACATGGCAAAACTAAAGTCCATAAAATAAGCAATACTGGCAGTACAGTAGGTTTCCATGCACTTTAAAAAAAAAAACTATTTTCAAAGCCAATACGTTTTAAAATTACCATAACAAAAAGATTGCAGGTACTTACTGTATTCCACTACAGTTTGTGCAAACAAATGTCCAGAAATTTGTGCAAACATATTGTGTTCCCTGCCAAGAGAGAAGGAAAAAAGGATTTAATGTAACAGACATGTCTTAATATCATCTTCAACCATTTTCTACCTGGGTTCAGAAGAATGCAGTCAGAATAAAACTCTAAAAGCTGGTAAAGATTACCAACACTTAAATCAAAAGTCTACAAAATGACTATAAACATGCCCAACAAAAGCATTCTATCTTAGGTTCAAATTCATCTCTTCATTTAAGGTTCCTGTTTTTGCATGGAATATAAAGACTAATTGATATGTGCCAGGTAATGTTATCATCCCAGCAATTTTAATAGTCTATAGCCATGGCATTAGATATAAATGGAAAGTATTTTTCTGTATGTCAAGGATCAAAATCTACGCATATCCTTTTTTTCCTGAAATCTTTTCATAAATAATATTATACACTGATAGGAAACCACAATTTATTAGGGTGTATTCAAGGTAGGGGCGTAAGGAGTTAGATCCCCAAGCAAGTCCTGAGAATGTGACCTGCCCTTTGGTGGGAAAAGCTTTCACAACAGCTTTGAGAGCAGAAGCATAAGAGGGACAGAGGAAGTGTGGGGGTAAGCAAAAATATACTCAGATGTTAATAGGGGAAGAGTACAGAGCTTCTTGAATGCTCTGCTATCATTTTCTTTTCTATTACTTCATTCTAATTTGTACACTAAAATTAATATCTCACTAATATTAGTTACTCGGTGCAATGTACATAGTTTCTAGATCCATTTTGTCTATGGAATGGTATAGGAGCTCTCGATTTAAGAGCTATGGTATTGAATTGAAAATGATTTCAGAGTTTGAAGGAAAAGCTTATCAGTGACTTATCAATGTGAACTAAAGGGATCAATTACCTCCATTGTCTCAAACCTCCAATTGTGCACTATGATCTTGAATCCGAAAACTTGTTAGTGGATGAGAATTAGAATGTGAAGATTTATACTTTTGGATTGTCCAGATTTAAGGCAAACACTTTCATACCATCAAATTCTGTTGATGGAACACCTGACGAATATTGCTCTGCTATCATTTTCTTTTTTGTTTCTTTGTTGTAATTTTTATACTCACACTAATATCAGCTACTCAGTGGACTATACGTTGTTTCTGGATCCATTAGTTATGAATTCTATTTGGGTGCCTAATTTCCTATCATACACACACAAACACACATATTTTGCAAAAGCTTGTCCAAAGCCAATATTAATGAAGGCATAAAGCAGAACTAGCTCATAAATTATTTGACATAGGAGTTCCTTGTTTAATAATAAAAACTCCAAAAATCAAAATACTATTACCGAGTAAAGCCTCACTTGAAAATATAAAAATATCCAACTCTACTCTAATATTCGACCATGGACACTCAAATGAAAGATTCTGCATTGGTTGACATGCTATACACAGATCAAGTCATACTATTTGTCCTATCCACTCTAGCACATTCAAATTTAAACTGCATGTCATTAATGTTAATGACTTCCTTGCTGCAAGGAATACCTAGTGTCCGACCATTTTGTTTCTACAAAGTGGCAATCCATTTAAAGTTGTTTTCGCTTGATCACAGAGTCCAGCTGAATCTAACAATAACATTAATGAGCTTAGGGAATATATATATATATATATATATATATAGGGTTTTCATTTTCTCCTTTAACATAACATAACAAACTTTCCTACACACACAAAACATTTTGTGGGGCCCACACGTCTTAAAACAAAAAGAAAAAGAAAAAAAAAATATGGCACGCAATATGAATCTCTATAACATTACACAATCACTTTTACTACCCATACATACATATATATTAGAATCATGTTTACACCAGTGTAAGTTACACTTTTAATCGTCCATTTATCCCACTTATATCTAAGGGGCTCAAATTTTTTAGTATTGTGAGCCATTGGATACAAGTGGATCAATGGTCAAGATTAAGTGTAAAACTTCTAATATATATATATATATATATATATATATATAGAGAGAGAGAGAGAGGGGGGGAGAGAGAAATTTTTATGTGCTCACAAAGAGAAAAAAAAAATAACATCCTGCTCCTAAAATAACCAAAGATTAACAGAAAAAAGAAAAAGAAAATGCATCCTACCAGGCTGTTACAGTTAATACATCTTTTATTCGGTGTAAGTTTGAGAAGACCTCGAATTATTCGTTCATTTTTCTCATCTTCCTTCAGTCGACTTGCCATCACCACTTCTGTTAACACACATCACAGCATATAATATAAGACGTCAATGACTCAAAAATCAACGAACATCTAACTAGGCAATTCACAAATGACAATCAAAACTGCTATCAGATTGCTCCAAAAGCTATTCAGAAATGAACTAAAACTAAAACTACTCATGCTTTCATCCCAAACAATGATCATCCGCGTCAGCTCAACATAATGCATCTACAATGTTCCAAAGCAAAAAAGTAAAAAATTAAAAACTACAACATTCCATTCCTCACGCAACAATTTTCGCAGCAACTGAACAAGTTATAGGAAATGCAAAAACACCAGATCTGAGAATCAAACACTGCCTAAGTAGAAGAACAAAACGTTCAGATGATCTTCTGAACTCAAAATTGTTTAGAAACCCTATAAGTTATACAAAAAGAAAAGCAAAATGAGAAGTGACCTGATTCTGCAGCAGACGAAGAAACAGTTCTAAGTCTTCAACTTATACTCTTTCCCTAAGCTGACGGTGACGCTTAAGAAAAGAGATTCACCACTCGCGCAGTCGCGCGCGCGCGCACAGAGAGAGTCGCAGATCTTTCTGAGCTAGTGAATTACGGCTTTGCACAGCTCAGCAAGAGGTTTTAGACAAACACGGTGAAAGAGAGAACAAATAGAGAAAGAGAACGAACAAAGGAAGGATTGATTTCAAAAAGTTGATTTTATTTTACGGTTTATTATTAACTTGTTAGGACAGTCTCCTTCAGTGGTCATACATGGCTGGCGACTCTGTCTCCGCTAAATTCTTTAGCTTGCTTGAATTGACCATAACATTCTTTTTTAAAAAATAAAAATAAAAATCAACTTCTATAAAAAAAAAATATATAGCAAAAAATGGGATAAAAAGGGAGTAACTTAACATGTTTTTCAAAATTACGCACTTTATAGTTAATGACACAAATTAAGTAATAAAAATAACAGATCATTAAAATTTACAAATTGAATAATAAAAATTACAGACTCATAAAACTTATAAAATTTTATTATTTAAATTATGACTTTTATTAGGTATATCGATCCGTAATGTAAATTTAGGTTTTTTTAAGTAAATCCATTCTTATAGAATTTTACATGATGAGAGGTATTGTAATAAAATTTAGTTATTTTTCTTTTGACAGACATTAAATAAATATATTTTATTAAAGTTTATAATCATATATGTGTGTATATATATATATACATACATGAGAGGAAGTTACCACCTTTTTTTTTTTTGTTTACAATTATATTTCAATTATTGATTTTTGCGAATTAACAGTTATCAAAATCAAATTCATTAATTAATTATTAATTCATAATAAATGATAACCGTTGATTTTGATAACGGTTGATTGGCGAAAATTAATGATTAAAATATAATTATAAAAAAATGTAAATAAAAATATATTATAAATATAATCCTTTTACGTAAAAATTGACGATTAAGATATAATTGTATGAGATTATAAATAAAGAAAGATTATGAGTACAAGGTATATGAAAATCGATTATTCCTGCGTTTAATATCCAAATGTTTTGGTTGACTGGCTTTTATTTCTTTCCGTTTTTGTTCGGTTCATTTTCAAAACTTGAAATTCATAGGAACTATTTTGAATGGGTGTTCTGGGGTTCACTTTACACTTTACAGCCCAATTCACTACCCCACCGCTACATAAAGAAACATCCTTGTCGCTAAATATTTCTCTGATCCTTGCACACCATCGTATCCTATTACGGGGATGACGTGTGGGATTTACACAGAGTTATGACTCTGGTAAAGTAATTACATACACGGCATTCGCACATAGGGAAGTGCCTTTTTGCAACCTTTTAAGCCTTTGCATAAACCTGCTCTCACTCGGCACTTGCCAAAGCATGTACACATACCTCTGCTCCACCGTACAGCACGACTAATCTCTTATCCCTTAGCACCTCGACCTGATTCATCTGATGTTGGTGACTCTATCTTAGTCTGCATAGCAACTCATCAGTCCTTATCTTCGATTGAAGACCACACTACATATTTTTTTATTTTTTTATACAAAGACCTCACTACATCTACTTACAAGTTACGAGGAACATTTCCTCCGAAAAATTAAATAGATTGGCCATGAGTTCATTTTTTTTAAGAAGAAGGATATTGTAACAACTAAATAATCTTTTTTGCAGAAACTTTAGAGTAAATGTCATCATATGCTAAGTTTTTAAAAGAAATCCTAATCAAGAAGCATAAGCTTGCTCATAATAGAAAGAATATAAAAATGGAAATAAATATAACCGTTGGATCAACATAATCGATCTAACGGTGAAATTGATTGATAGTAATATTGGTTGTTACAATATCATTCTCTTTTTTTAATTATAAAAGGTTAGTTTAGAAATTTCTTATTTGCTTGTGAAAAATAATCTATTTTAATTTTGGATGAAAAAAGTGATGTCTTGCCCAAGTTGTTGATATAGTTGCATACCAAAAATGTCTTTTTCAACAATTTAGTAATTGAGTTACCTTTGGGGTCATTATTATTTTTTTAATTAAAATTGCATAAATATGGTTGCTGGGTAGGTAACAAGAAAATGTGTTTGGTAACCCAAAATTTTGCAAGAAAACTTGGATTAATTTTACTTGTGTTTGGTTGTGAAAAAAATCTAACATTTATTGAAATTACCTTTTTCCACACCTAAACAATGGCTCACCAATTGAGATTTGATAAATGTTCTTTAATGCAAGGGCATTTTAGTCACAACAAAGTGCAAGAATTTGCCACTGGGCAAGGAAAAAAATAAACCACCTTTAATATTGCAAAAATTTTGAACCCATTCATGAACAAAATAAAAACACGGACACTTTTTTTTCAACAATTTACCAAACGTAATTATTTTTCCTAATTTTCCTTCATGATGGTTAGATATAGCCATATAGTTATGATTAGTATTGAAATTTACTCTCTGAATGAAAACATTTTACTCAGTGATTGAGTCTGCTAAAAAAAATTATAAACATCATTCTAATCAAAATCCTAAATCGGCATAAATCTCCTTCTATGGATTAAACTTCTGTCTTTGCTTTTTCTATTTGCAGAAAACAAAGGTCTCTATTTGAAATTTGAATTACAACTTATATGGGTTTTCTTTTTCTTCGTTAGCCTGTTATAAATGGAAAATTATGCAACAGCTACCCCTTGATATCAGCTAACCAAATCAAAATTAACCCGGATTCTTTCCCTGCCCTTTACCTTGTAGATTGCATACCTTGATTTTAAGGTTCAGCGCATTATATGCTTTAAATTTTCTTTCTTAATAAAACGAGGAAAATAAAAATAAACTTTTGGAATATGATCAATCATTTCCCCCGTTGCAATGATAAGACTTTTTTTTTGTCGTTTGCTTACAGTGTCATTATCATTGTCTGAAAGTAACCGAGGCAGACTGAACTATATCTTGCAAACTTGAGTTGGACAACAATATATATAAGTTAAAAGGGAATGTATATATTTCACCAAAAAAAAATGTATATTTATAAATTTTACAAATAGTATTATCTTTGATCGGTTATGTATTAATTAAGAGTGTAATAGCATTATGTTTGATCGGTTATATATTAATCAAGAGTATAATAGCATTATATCTGACCTATATAACTGATCATATATTAATCAAGAATATATAACTAGTCATATTTAATGTAATTTGTGGAAAAGAAATTATAAATGAATCAGTCCAGGCTAAAGGCAAAATGGTTTCTACATGTACTCTATCAAAATTTACAAATTAAAAAGAAATCTTATTAACTTCTAACGTATTGAGTACGATGTCAATTAACATCTTATAACAAAAATCTCAATTAATAAAATTTATTTTGTGAGCAATTCAACGAGACGGAAAATGAGCAGACGACTTATGCCCAAGCTAAGTAATTTATAAGTAATATGAGATTTATGAAAATATTTTATTATAAGTAATTTATATAGTTAAAATTTAAATTTATAATTATGTACCCATTCAAATATGGCTTTAATGTTTCTAAACTGAATGTAAATAAGTTATTTACATTCGCTCCCAAAACGATATTATTTTGGATTGAAAAATTAAAGGCTAATGTTTCTAAAGTGAATGTAGATAAGTTATCTACATTAGCTCCAAAAACGATGTCGTTTTGGGTTGAAAAAACTAAAAAATTATAATGAAAAAGATTATTATAACCCTGAAATAAATTATAATTATAAAAATACCTTCATTTCCGCCTCAAAACGACGTTGTTTTGGGTTCATTGTAGATAAGTTATCCACATTTACTGTAGAAAAAGCGAACCCAAAATTAAAATATTATAATGGAAAAGATTGTTATAACCCTGAAATAAATTATAATTATAAAAATACCTTGATTTTTGTCTCAAAATGACGTCGTTTTGGACTCACTGTAAATAAATTATCTACATTGACAGTAGAAAAAATGAAGCATTCAAATATTCCTGAACCATTATATGAGGGTTAAGATCCAATAATCTTATGTTAACATAGCTAGTTATATTATCATATTAAGAAAATAAATATGTTATCTCAATTCTTAAACTGAGTCTTTAATAAATTTCATCATTTTTTAATTTTCATATTTCTACTAATTATTTATATATACTTTTTACATCTTTCTTAATTATTTATTCAAGTTTTCATTAAGGGCGTGCATGACAATTATTATGTTCTGTTGCACTGTTTATGAAAAGAAATAATTCTTTTCTATGCCTTGGAATGGTTTTTGAGAAGAAAAAAAAAAATGTGTTTGATAACATATTCTATTTTTATTTTGAGGATGAGAATTGCGTTTGATAACATAACAAATAATATAATAAAAAATAATTCTTATTAAGCATAATTTTTTTTTCTATCATCCCTTTCCTTTCCATGTGGCGGCGTCGTGGTGGTGGTAATGGAGGCGATGGTGGTGGCGGTATCGACGACAATGGTGGTGTTGGTAGCAGTGGTGGTGGTGTTGGCGGCAGTGGCGGTGTTGGTGGTGGTAATAGATGGCAGTGGCAGTGGTTGCGGCGATGGTGGTGGTGGTGGTGGTAGTAGTGATGACAATGGTTGAGGCTATGGTATTGGTGGTTGGTGACGGTGGTGGAAATAATGGCGTGGTGGTGGTTGGTGACGGTGGTGGAAGTAATGGCGTGGTGGTGATGGTGATGGTAGCGGTGATAACGGTGATGGTAATGGGTGGAGGTGGTGGCAATGACATCGTCATCGTGGTGGTGGTGGTGGCGGTTGCATCGTCGTGGTGGTTGTGACGACGACATTGGTGGTACATCGGCGATGATGGTGGTGGTGATGATGATGATAATGGTAGAGAGTGATTGAGAGAAATAAATGTTTCTTATTGTGGCCTATAATAAAAAAATACACATTTTTTTATTCTTTTTGCTTCTGTTCTTGGTACAAAAATTGAATCGATTTATTCCGAGAACGATAAATAAATCAATTTTATCAAACAAATTTTCTATCCATTTGTTTCTATGCGAACAGAAATAAAAAAAATTGATTCCGTTGTGATATTCACCGTTGTTATGCACGTCCTGAGTATCCAAAAAGTCTATCTAAATTGATAAAATGATATAATTTTTTATTTTTTTACCATAAATGACGTAATTTTTACCCCTCTCTCCCTCTTGCACCTTTTATTTTTCCCTCTCGTGCGGGAAATGACCATGCCCTGAACTCTTGCACACTGGTACAAACAGAGCGAACGGAAATTTTGGTACTCCTTGCACAGCAGAAACACCTAGAGTAAGAAACCCTAAACCATCTCATAGAGCTTCCCCTTGTTTTTCTCTTAAGCTTTTATGATTCCACTGTTAAGTGCCTCAGAAAGTAATTTGATCAGAGATATTATGGCGGACTCGGAAGAAAGCAAATCGATGGAGGCGGAGCATGACAGTGACTCCGATGGAGTTTCAGCGTTGCGATGGACCGCACGGAGGATGGAAGCGAGCGATGACGACGGCGACGACGAGGAGGTTCTTGATCGAGTGGAGGAGGTCAAAGGAAAGCACCGGTGGAGCTCTGTTGATATTCTTGATGATGAATCGGTTGGTCTTGATGGAGCTTCAGAATACGATGAAGAAGGACTTCAAGAACCTGAAGAAGTGAGCCAAGTAGAAGGAGAGCTTCAAGAAACGGTGCATGTGAATAAGGAGAAAGAGAAGAAAGCTGTGAGCGATGAAGCTTTCGTGCCTGCGTCTGGTTGGTTCTACATGCACGATGACCGCATTCGAAATCGCTGCTATGGCAGACACAAGTATTTACAGCAATTCATTCTCCGTTTTTATTGAAGATTTATTGAACATATTTCATTTTAATGAATGATTATGTGGTGATTTCATGAGCTATTCAAATACTTTGTTTGTCCTCTTTCATTTTGAATTTATGTTGTTCTGTTCATTGCTTGGATTTTTTTTTATGAGGATTCAGCAAACATAAAGTATTTTATGCCTAAAAAATTTCAAACAAGTACTTGTACATGTTTTTACTTATTTTATGTATGTGTAATGTAATAATGTATTGATTACCCGCAAGTGCGCGTTTGTAAAATGCTCATTCTCAAATAATGTGAGCTCTTCCAAAACAAAGGAGCCACACAAAGATTCAACTATGATTCTGTTTTCATGTATTTGATCTTCCACTCCTTTTTGTGTTTCAATGTTCTTTTTATTTTTTTTAATCATTCTTCATTATAACATAGCAACATTTATAATTCTAGTTTGCCGCTGAATCTCAGTTTTAAATCCTTTCTGCATTTTTTTTGGTGAATGATCGGTATTTATTGTATACTATATGCTTGGATTACCCTTGAATTGTTTATCTGTCATCCAGGGGCACTATGACCGGAACGAAATTGCGGGACTGCACTGATGAACAGAAGTGGAAGCATGACAAGTTCGAAGAAACGACAAAGCAGGAAATTTTTTAATTATAGTTTACTTAAAGCATCTTCATTTGAAACATGCTAAAATACTAGTTTTTTTGCCTTTTAAGATATTTCATTGCCTGAAGTGGTGATGAAAATGATTATGAAAATATGATGATCACACCTTAAAATATTTTCAGGATAAAAGTGCTCCGAGAAGTTATCTTCAACAACAGAGGAACAACCGAAACAAGGACCGTAGATATACAGACACAAACCAATTTGGATCCCATGACAACTTAGGAAATCAGAATAAGATATCAAGAATTGTTAGAGGAAGAGGGCCCGTAAAATATAAACCTATTGTGAAGAGCAATAATCTAAATCCTTCATCCAAACACCAAATGTATGTTAACATATGGCATGTGTTTTTGTAAATCCTCTGCTGTGATTTTAATTCCAATGTCATCTTATTTTGGATAATTCCGACCTTGTAGACCTGCAAAGCTCAAGGAAAGTGCTTCAAGTTCTAGTTCTCAAAGAGTGTCATCCTGTGCTTTAGCAATTTCTTCGGATTCATGTTGTCCCAGAATGCAGCCGTTGATATCATCTATGGATTGTTATTTGCCTGTGTCTAATTCCATGACTTCTAGTCACGATATCTTCACGACACGGAGAAGCAATAAACAGTATGGCAGAAATAATAAATGCATCCCAACATATGCACAGAAGGACGACAAACAACCTGTGTCGCTTCCCAATATATTGCTGCAAAGGGAGACTGTATCTAACTTTTCTGGGAGTCATGGAGTTAATATTGAGGATTCCGCTCAGCTCATCAACCAAATCACTTATCAGCCAAATCTTGGAACATCAATAAGCCCTTTAGCGGATACAAACGGTTGGTATTAAAATTTTGTTCCATTAGCTTAGATGGGCACGAAATGCTTTTAATTTAAATTGATCAATCATGTTTTATTCTTTCAAATTTCAGCTCTATAACTTGTTGAAAATGAATATCGGTGGAGACGGTTCAAGCCTCAAAGGCAAGTTACTTTCTAACTCTGATTATGAGTGTACCTCCGTATGTGTCACTAACTGCTTCTGATTCATATCTTTCTTCTAGATATTCAAAGACGAGATCAGCCTTTAGAGGAAATGTACAGTTTCTGTAGTTTTGTAAATGAGGTAAGTACAGTTACTGGTTTCTCTTTGGTTTGATTATGCATACAGAAGAGCACCCATCTTAGCTATGATTGATTAGGAAAAAGTAATAGCTGCTTTTAGATCGGCGATCCATTGTTTGATTTTTGAATGTCCTTTTTTGAAGTATACTCCACTTTGAGTCCCCCACTTCAAGTTTTCCCTTCTGAATGTTAGTGTATAAAAATCTGAAAGATACAAATGTGGAATGTTAGTATACAAATGTTGAAACTGTATTCTGTATTGAACGTATGTTGCTCCTACTTTAGAAGCTTTTCGGTAAAATGATCTTGGCTATTCATTGTTCTTTTATGTACATTTTCTTGTGCTGACAAGTGATTAAATTTGAAAATGAAGGAAAAAACATCATGAAGTTTGCTTCGGGTGTAAAAATATCACTATTTTTTTAGGGGAATGACCCGTTTATAATTTTTTTTTTTTTACAAATTATATTAAGTATGACCGGTCATATACTCTTGATTAATGATTTAGTGTATGACTGATCAGACATAATGTAGTTCGTAAACAAATTTTTTTTGTAAATATAAATTCCATTTTTTTTAACAGAAAGATCACTATTGTTTATTTAACATCAAGTTGCTAATTAATATTTATTTTACACCACTTCAGTCACTAAACTTTTGAAATGAAGTCACTTTTACCAGTCAACCTATCCACGCCGTTAATTTTTATCAACACCGTTAATTTAAATGAAAAATGATTAACGCCTTAAATAAGTATTCCTTTACTTTTGAAACACTTTAGCTGGATTTTGTTTAATTTGTTTAAGGCATGTAGTTTGACCTTTTAAACTTGACTAAGTTGTTGAAGTTAAATGTGAAAATTATGCTATTATTATGGGGATAGGTTATTTTACCTACTCTTATTTTGTCTATCTTTGTTACCATTTTAATACGGTTTGATTATAATCCCATATTCCTATCTGATATTTGTGATATAATTTTTTTTTCCTGTTTTCTTTCTCCTCACTTTTTCCTACACCTTTTCTCTCTCCTCCCCTTTATCTCTTCTACCCGCATAAACTTAGATTATCATAAACTTTGCCCCGCATATGATGAGATGTCTCTACTTCACTCTTCCAAGTATCCTTAATCTTCCCAGCTCAATCACTCATTAGAATGACAATTTTATGTCATTGAAAATCACAGATCCCCTGTATAAAAAAATAAAAATAAAATCACAAATCCCATTTGTTGAGATGTTGTAGTCTTTTTAGGGTTTATCAACTAATTAAATTATTCTGAATTTCTTTTTACTTTTTAATTTTAATTTAATCTAAGTTTGTTGAGGGTGATGTGATTGAATTGTGGTTAGTGTTCTGGAATTTGCATATCGAGGCGTTACTGGAGTTGGTTGAAATCTTCTTTAAAATGCTAAGGCTATTAGTTCTAATGAATCGTGTTCAAAACTATTGCTTGTAGTTCAAAAAATTAAACATAAAATAGATATAGAGAAATTAGATGGATGTGGACGGATGATTCAAAAGAGGTATAGGTATTGGTTGCAGAGGAAGAGAGAAAGTAGAGGAGAGAGAAAGGGTGTGAGAGGAAGTGAGGAGAAAAAAGTGAAAAAAAAAATTATATCATAAATATTGATAATTGGATAAAATTGTAATCGAACGGTATTAAAAGGGTAGGTAAAATAATATATCACATTACTGTATATTCAAATTAATGGTGTTATTAACTAAGTAGTTAAAATGATTTTTTTTTTAATTCTTAGGTTATAATAGTTTTTATCACTCTAATTTTTTATAAAAATATGGGTTTATTTTTTTTATGTTATTTTAGATAACTTGTCCATAATTTCTAACATGACCTTTTTTTCCCTCTCTCTCCTCAACATCCTTTCTCTCTCATCCCTTTCTCTCTTTGGGACGGAAATCATGGTATTTTTATAATTTTAATTTATTATTATCAGGGTTATTGTGGAATAGTCTTTATCACTCTAATTTTTTAATTTTTTGTTTCCTTCTAATCATTAGGTATTAAAAACCATTTAGTGGTTTCTTTTTCAGTTTTGCAGATACCGTCCCATGCTTGTATCCCTTTTCTTATAAAGTTAATCGAACAAAAACTTTTTCTTGTTCTAAAAATATATATATAAATGAGATAAAAGTATTTCCAAAAATAAAATAAAAAATGAGATAAAAGTGAATTGTCTGTCACAATTTTAATATAGTGTAAGGGAATGGATTATTTTATCTATTTCTTTTTCATACCTACCATGCGTACCAATCTTTAATATCATTATATTAGAATTTTAACTACCATTATTTCCAAAAAAAAAAAAAAAAGAATTTTAACCATCATTTATTATTTCTCTCCCCTATTAACTTATCCCTACTTTATGAGTTATGTTCTCAATGGTTAAAATTTAATTTAAATTAATTAAATAAAATTTTATATTTAGTTCGAGGAATGTTAGTAACATATTTTTTAACACTCTTTATTAAATAATTTAGATTTATTCTTTATTAATGAGGCTATAATAATACTCTTTATTCTTTAAACATTTTTATTTAGATGTCTACAATTTTCCGGGTTAAATAGTTGTGTAGTATTTCTGTTTTAAAATGTTTATATTTTTTAGAATAAGTTTTAGGGTTTATTTTTTCTAAAGTTACTTTAGATAATTTTATCTAATGTTCATCGAAATGACGTCGTTTTGGGATGAATATCATGGTGTTTTTGTAATTTTAATTTATTTCAGGGTCATCATAGTCTTTATCATTCTAAGTTTTTAATTTCTCAACCCTAAAACGACGTCGTTTCGATGAACATTAGACAAAGTTGTCTAAAGTAATATCGGAATCTAAATAGGGAAAAATATTTCTGCATTTACTGCAGATAAGTTATCTGCATTTATTCCCAAAACGACATCGTTTTGGTATTGAAATCTTAAAAAAATATAAATATAAAAACTATTATAACATGAAATTAATTAAAATTACAAAAATACCATGATTTCTGCCCAAAACGACGTCGTATTGGGCTTACTGTAGATAACTTATCTGCAGTAACAACAGACAAAATAAACCCTTTAAAAAATGAAGAATGTACTAATTAATTTTATAATTATCCTTGTAACCAAAAAAAAAAAAAATTATAATTATCCTTATCTGTCAGTATTTTTTAAATAAAAAATAAATTAATTAAACATAACTATATTTTTTCGAGTTAAATATATTTAATCACTTTTCTATTGTTTATGCAAAAATTATAGATACAAACATTTTGTAGCCTAAAAGTACCCTTGTACGTTTTAATCCGTAGTTAACGTGCTGTCCCATTTACAATTACTGTAACCCTCCTGAGCCTAGGTTTCCTATTTGCATGGTGTTTTTTTTGTTTTTTTTTCATGTTGCATGAGAAAATAAACCCTTCCTACACTCATCATAAAAAGATGTGTCACTCATTTTTTTATTTTTTATTTTTTTATATAGTTAGACTGAGGTTATAATTTATTTTTCCTCTTTTTTTTTTACTAATCGTTTTTTAAGATAGAGTGGGGTTATAATCGTAACTTTATCATATATTCTGAATAATATTTTATTATCAACCAAACATATTCTCGGTAAAATTGATGAAAATTTCTGGTTATTTTTTGGCCTATCAAACAGTTTTTTTATAACATTCTAAAAAATAATAATATTCCAACTATATTCCCAGTAATCATGATTCTCGGTTAAAAAAAATAACTCTTATACCCAACACCTCAAAATCACGATTTATGTTCCTTGATGACCCTCCATTGGCGGAAAGTGGAGTGTAGTGACGGTTTTAGTCGGTGGCTCAGTGACAGTGAATTATTCTAATCGTACAATCCAGATGGATATGTCCGAAGTAGGACATCGACAATGTGCTAAGACTACAATGCTTGGTTTATTTAATTAATTAATTAATTTAATTGGATGATAGTTCACATGCGATTTCATTACACAATATAAGGCATTAGGCTAGGAATAGGAGCGGATATAATATAATTGAGGATGTTAATTATTTATGGATAAATTAATGATGAAAATTTTATTATTTTTTATTCTATTTTTTTTTCTCATTTTCCATCATTTTTTATTTGCTTACGAACGATTAGAATTTTTTCACATGATATAATCATGTTAAATAATATATGAGATGATCTATTTTTGATAAGAATATAGACGATCAAGGTGAAACATATTAAAACCTTAAGCTTTCAGCTGATGATTAATGAATAATTTTATCTCGTGGTGATTTTGTCATCTTGTCAATGGTAGGATTGTGGAGCGTATATGGCTTAACATATTTTTGTTAAAATTTTCAAAATATTTCACTGAATTAATGATCCGGGGATTACTTTTCTCATATAATATGGGAGAATTTCTCTCATAGAGACAAATAAAGTGGGTCCCATTAATTTTTAGTAAAAAGAAAAGGAGAGATATATTTTTTGAAGTGAGAATAACATGATGAATCAATCTTATGCAATATAGGAATATGATTTCTAATAATGATTTTATTTTATTTACTTAACTTACTAAGAAATAAATTTAAAATTTTAAAATAACATTAAAATGTTTTAGTTTTTTTTAAAGCTATTTTTTAATTAAAAAATACGTTACAATTTTTATAACAATTTAATATATTTAAAAAAAAAGTGAGTAAACACAAACATTACGTATTCCTTTACGAGGTTTCAAACGTTCTTTGTAAAACTAATTTATCGGTCCGTTTGTTTGAGTTTTTCTTTTAAAAATCTTTAATTATAAAATACGTTTAGAAATTTATAACAACTGAATAATTTTTTTTGAAAAATTCCGAAAAAATAATTTAGTGCTTTTCTTAAAAAAAAAAAAAACCTCTAATTGTTTTTTTCAAAGTTTATCTAAATGCACTTTATATTTGAGATGATAAATCTGCTTCGTGGTTTTGTTTTTCTAATGCTCAAACTCATCGTACATATATCTTTTTTTTTTTTTTGAGATACTCATCGTATATTTTTCAAAGTTTTATCTAAATGCACTTCATATTTTTTTTAAATGACTTAATTTAATTTTTTTAAACTATTTTTTTTATGCAATAGTTTTTATTTTAATTTCTTGAAATAAATAAATAAAATATATTAAAATATTGAATAACTTACAAAATTTTCTAAAATTAAAAAGCTATATCTTCAACAAATAAATTTTAAATTATTTGTCAATTTTTTGTGTTTAACACGTCAAAAATAATTTAATAGAATTAACAAAAAAAAATAACTCACTGTCACAAGTAATACAAAATAATCTAATTTAAATTATAATTCGAATTTATTTATTTAATGAATAAAAACAATTCTTAATCATTTAAAGCACACTGCACACAATATTTAAATAAAATTAAAGATTTGTTAATATGTAAAAAGATAATGAAATTCTTTTCAAGCATGCATGTTGGCTCACATTATAATATGTGAAATCTGTAGGATAAATAATTTTATTATATCATGTTAACTCATCAAACAATGAATAAGAAGGAATATGATAATTTATCCTTATGGATTAATTGATTTTTTTTATATATAGAAATGCCTTGTTCACTTTTTTTGATATAATTTGTTTTATATAAGTGATTTGGTTTTTGCATTTAGTTCACACTATAAATTTCTTATATTATACAAGAACTAAATCATAAAATTATTGTGAAGTTTATTTTAAAATATAGTATGCAAAATCATGTTTTTCATATAACCTTGTATCGTGGCATGTGCTATGGTGACTGGTGTATGGTGGTAGACTCCTTTGTTAGTTAACCAATTACGGGATTTCATATCACACAATATCCTTGTAATTCTGGGGCGTTCAAAGCAAAATGCTGGCAGTGTACGACAATAGATTAGTTGTAGGGTTTTATAATTTTCATGTAACATGAGAATTGAAATCTCATATTGCAGAGATAAAAAGAAAGCATGTGAGACCCACATGTTAGAAAAAATTATGTGTAGGACCCACATCAGCACGGAAATCGAAAGGTGTGTAGGAAGATTTCAATTCTCATGTTAAATGAGAATTATAAAACCCTTAGTTCTAAGAAATACCATACACAATTGCTTCTGCCGGCTCAATGATTCTGGATCACCATTTACTCAATGATCTATGGTTCGGATCAATCAAAATCATACAACTAATGAGAATTGATAAAAAATAAAAAATAATTTTTTTGTCCAAATATCATCTCTTGAATGGAAGTAACACGTGAGTACACAAAAAAAAACCCCCTGTAATATAACGGTAAGAAGCTTCCCTTTCTTTTCTGTTTGGTATATATTTCCAACTTCATATAAAAGCACCACAAGAAACTCCCCCTCTGTAGCTCATGTGTCTAACACGCTCCTGAGAAGTGTCTTTGCCCTTAGCTTTGTCAAATTCCTCATTCTGATCCATTTTTTAAAGGATCCACTATCACATGGACCAACCTGTAGAAAGAAAAGAACCTTTATTCCAAACCATTATTCAATGATTCAATAATTCGGCATCGCTTCTGAGCTCATAGTGTCCAATAATGCAAGAGAGTCTGTCCCATTTTGCACTATTATATTGAAGGCATGGGCAAAGACGTCAACAGATTCAGCTTCATTCAGGTCTCAATGGGTCATATTTTACTTATTATATATTTCCGCCCCCCATTGCACTTAATGGATATAAACTCAACTAATGGCATAGTTTAGAATGTTAAGCATGATATAGTGTGTGATTTGTCACCTGTTGCTTATAAGTTACTTTTTAATGTTTCTATACATTTTTTAATTCAAGAATGATGTCAATCAAGCGTTGTGTACTGTTGCTAGATGACGGTAGTTTATTATGTATAAACGTCTTTAGGAAACTAATATAATGCCTAAAACTTGTAAGCGTTCCGATTATGCCATATTGCCATCCATTTTCTTTTGTCTTTTCTTTTCTATTTGCATTACAGTTGTATTACCAAATATGCCTTACTTTTGTTGCTTTACAATTAACCTGTTTACCATGCTTATTATTGAATAACAAGAGACGAATAAAATAATTAAATAATCAATTTAACTCAAAAGCTTAAGTTGTTGAGTGAAGACCTATTAATGGTTTATATACTTCTCTAACATGCCCTTCATAAGAGAACCTATTGAGCATGAAAGGTGAATAATACACGGGTGCAGTCTACTTATGACAAGAAATTCGATAAGAGAAAGTGGGGAGGCGGTGAGAATCGAATGAATCCCAGAACACGAGGCTCCGATACGATGTAAATAACCAATTCAACCAAAACATTTAAGTTGTTCGGTGAATATCCATGAATGGTTTATATACTTCTCTAATAGCTTATATTTCTTTAATTTGGACATTATAGGTATCCTATCTACATGGATCTATATACATATTCTTTTCCTCCAGCTTGGAATAAGCCTCATCACATTAGACAAATAAAGTTTGTCATTCCAACTTCCTGCCGTGTGATCACTGTCTCTTCCTTTTCTTACCTCACCCCTTTGATCATATGAGTCATTTTTCTTCTCTTTAAATACGTATTTATTTCATCAATAGCTAAAATAGTCAATGAGACACTTCTCGTGCTATGTTTCTTCTATTATGATATGATATGACCCTTATGGTTGATATCTGTCTTTAGTGGATTTTAGTTTGGTCAGTGTTACTCTTTAGTGGTTCATCACATGACAAATTCTAATCGCACTGGGTCTATTTTCTATTATTATTCTGGATAAATTTCTTTGAGTTCTGTGCAGATTTTGGCTTCCCCAATAAAATTTGACCTTTCAGCTTCTCTGTTTTGAACGAGAGGTTAGAGTTGTGAGAGCAGAGAGGTTCTTTCAGCTCAGATTTTCCTACGTGGCTTTGATAATAAAAAGGTTGAAATGGGGAAACTTGGTAGGATGTTGGACACGTTCTGTCTATCTTCTGTTTCAAACTCCTGCTTATGTGTAAATTCCTTGGAATCTGAAGATGAGTTTGAGAACAAGCCCTTGATTGCAAGTGGCAGTGATCATAAACCAAGATTGAAGGATGTCGTTGCTGGAAAGCAGACATTGGCTTTTCAATTGAAACCCAAGGTGAGGCTTTTCTTCTTCTTTTTTCTGCTTTGAAGTTTCTTTAGTAACACACCAGTCATTCTTTTCTCAATCCAAGGACAAAAAAAAATAAAAAAAAAATAGAGAAAATCGTGTAGCATGTTTTGGTATTAGATAGCTTGTATGGATTAGAAGGGATCTATTAATCGCATGTTGCATGAGATAGTTATCTCATGCAACATAGAGAAGATTGTGGGGTCAATTACTTTTTCAAAAAATAAAAAAATAAATAAATAATGGACTTTACTATTTTGTCTCTGTTGCATGAAATAATTATCTCATACAATATGAGATAATTATTTCCCTTAATCTAATATCCTACTTCTGCTCAAATATGCAGATAGTGATATTGAGGGTGTCCATGCATTGCTACGGCTGTGCAAGAAAAGTTGAGAAACATATCTCAAAATTGGAAGGTGAGCACATTGCACTTTATTTATTTTAAAAATATAGCTTTCATAGCTTAATCCAGACCGTAACAAGTTAAGTTTAATGACCCGATATTACATTGCTATTAGGGCATGTTAGATTTACACTTTATTTTCCTTTAAATTTCTCTGTTTGTGCCTGATCAGATTGTTACTAGTTTCAACAATTCATCAGTAGCTGAACGAGATTCTATTGGTTATTTTTGAATGGTAAGATAAAATCAGTGAGGCTGCCTAACTGTCCATCATGCTGGGTATGTCTCATCTCATACTTCGCATTGAGATAAACAAATTTATTGGCGGGTAGGTCCCATTGTGTAGATGAGTAAAAATATAATACAGACAAATTAGATATAGTCTACATTACATGAATCAAAGAAAAATTGTTGTGTCAATTTCTCTTCCCTTTTACTTTTCAAATCGCGATTGTGCCTGTTTGATTGCGTCGATTCCAACACATCATAGTAATGAATTAATTTAACATTACTTCTGACAAATGCCAAAGTCATGGGTGAAAATGTCAAACATTAATTGCTATTAGGGGGTGTTTGGTTCCATTTTTTTCAATATTTTCCTAGACAAATGAAATATGGTTTTTAGAAAACCAATGTTTGTTTCAACAGCTTTTGACCAAAATCCATCCATGTGATATGCATGGCTTTTTGAAAAATATAGGAATTTGCACTATTTAGAAACCGGATTTGAGGGTGGTTTTTTGAGAAAACTCGGGTAAAACATTGTTGACACACTTTTTGTCATATATTTTCCTGGTAAAATTTTGTCAAACCAAACTACTTTTTTTTAACTTCCCCATCTATTCAACTTTCCATATGAATTTCTAGTAATTACATTTCTGTAGTATTCTTAAAATTTATCTTAAACCAAATGCCACCTTACTATTGTTTTCACTCACTTATGTGGCATGATGCTATTTTGTTTGCTTACTATCTATTTCTAATAATTGCCTCTTACTACTTCTAAACAGGAGTGAGCTCGTACAAGGTAGATCTGGAAACCAAAATGGTAGTTGTTATTGGCGACATTCTTCCTTTGGAAGTGTTGGAAAGTGTGTCTAAGGTAAAAAATGCAGAGCTTTGGAATTCTCCATGCTAATATGGAAAATCTCTGCACACAACAACACCATCCTCTGCAGATTTGACAAAGACAAAAGTTGACATTGGTAATATAGAATGAAGGAACTTGTTTATCTATTATTTCTTTTCTTTTCTTTTTTATTCGGGTATATAATATTATTAATACCCCGTGCCTTGTTCGAGCAATTCTCTAGCAGGAAAGTAAAGTTAAAAAAATAAAAAATAAAAAGCAATGCATTAATGTCTCTCCCTCTGGGACAGTACATCGTTAATCTTTTAGAGTGTGTTTGTATTTTTTTTTAAGCTAATAATTATTTTTAAGTTAAAGTAAAAAAAATTAAGAAAATTAAAAGTTATTTGGTGATTATATAAAAATTTTAACTTAAAAGTTAATTAAAAACTCAAATCTCATCTCAAGAAAAGCGAGTTTAAAAAAAAAAAAAAAAACTATTCCAAAGAGTTTTTGACTGTTTTTTTGGTTATAAAAAAAAATTATTATAAAAGTTTTTGTAAAAATTTATTTGTCCTAACTTCTATTTATAATAATAAAAAAAACAGACACCTAGTACGTTTTGGTTACAGGTTATTATGTAATTAGTTTATCAAAAAAAATAAAATAAAGGTTATTATGTAATTCATTAGCATTAATGGCTAAAAATTTCACTACTATCAAGTTACACAAAAAAAATTATAGTAACATCTATTCTTCATTTTATTATGTT
The DNA here is from genome assembly GCA_032173675.1 of Gastrolobium villosum. Taxonomy (NCBI): domain Eukaryota; kingdom Viridiplantae; phylum Streptophyta; class Magnoliopsida; order Fabales; family Fabaceae; genus Gastrolobium; species Gastrolobium villosum. The sequence continues at coordinate 100,048 of JAVKPL010001242.1, read as the reverse complement.
CTTTTTTTTTTTTTTGGAGTACATTATTATGTTCTGTTTAGGAGCTTCTAGCACAAATCTTGTTCCCAAATCACACCATATGCAAATGGAAGTTAGTTGCAGTGACCAAAATTTTAACGACATTGGTAATACAGATAGTATACTAAGGTAGATAGTTCAGACTAAAAAAGAAGCAGTGGTCGAAGCTTGACTTAAAACTCTGCTTGGTTGGCCAGTTATTTTATATTTTAAAGGCATGATAAGATCTACACTTAATGCTTACAGCCAATTATGGAGAAGGCTGAAGATTAACAAGAATATCCATTACGCACGGCTACTCTGCGCTTTTAAGCAGATTAATAAATTGTGACCCCAGTGGCAAACAAAATTTTATTATGATCAGATTCAGTTAATGCATTATGAACAAAAGGAGGCTGAATTGAATCAGAGATTGAATTAAAATTTAAACCAACGTACTGTCATGAAATGATATTAAGCGAGAGCCTTTCGTTTTATTTTGATTCAACGATAATAAAAATAATTATAAGAGATTGTAAGGAAAAAATAGTTATAAGTATAATATACCTGAAACTTTTATATCAGAACTTAAGTAAAATTTATTTAATAATTTTTCCTTAAATAAGAAAAGTTATACTTATAATCATTTTTCTCTAATAACAATTTTCATTACCGTTAAAATAAAAAAAATCAACAGCTTTCATTTGATGCTATTTTATAACCGTGAATTTGATTTTAATCAAATAATAATAAAAATATTTGTAAGAGATTGTAAAAAAAAAATGATTATAAATATAACATTTCCTGTAATAAAAGTGAGCGAGATTATATTTACAATATCATTTCGTTTACAACATCTTATAATCAAATCTTAACCCTTAATTTTCATCAATTTAATGATTATAATTTATTAGGTCATATTTATTGATTAATTATTAATTCCTTAACTTATAACCGTCGGATTAACAGAAATCAACTATTAAAATTTAGTTGTAAGAAATTATAAGCTAAAAGAGGTTATAAATATAACTTTTCTCAATAAAAATATATTAAAAAGAATGCGTAGTTTAGACCAGTATTTTAAAACTCCGCCCCACCCGGGGTCAACCCCTCTGGGTCACTGACCCCCTCCTCTCTCTGAGGGTTCGGGTTATTAGTTAGACCTTACTTGCATGTTGACCCCTCGAACTCCCGAAACCCCTCGGTTGAACCCTTGACTCCCGGGTCAAAGGGGTCATTGCATTTTTTTTTTAAAGTATACACAAAATAATGTCATTTGATATGTAAAACAAAAAAACAAAAAATTCGTTGTTGCCTAAATTTAAAAGTAGATCTGAAATCTGAATCACTCTTTTTCGTATCTTCTGATCTTCTCTCCCTGACTCAGACTCAATTTTCCTGTTTCGGTGATCTTCTCCACCATGCTGGTTCTTCTTTTCCCACCGTTAATTTGTCATATTGTCGCATTTCCTCCACTACTATCTATTGGATAAGGGATTTCCTTTCACACACTATTATAGGTGCATGAGAAGAACAAGAAGGGCCTCAGTTTGATGATATAACTTTTCATTAATTGCATTGGAATATGTGTTTTATACTTTGATAATTTGATTAGCTTGTGAATATTGATTTATAGATTAAGTATATTTTGAATCTTTAATGATTGGTGATTTGAATTTTTTAAATTTTTATATAGAATATATATTTATAGTTTTTTAATTTATAAAATCGGGTCAGCGAAATGACCCTGTGACCCCTGGTTGAACCCATTACCCTGACCTCGGCCGGTTCAATGTCCGGGTCCAAGGTGACCCTGCGTAATGGAACTCAGACATGGCCCAAAACTTACGAACCCAAAATTGAAAACAGAAAGTCGTTTTTTCCGTTTTGTATTGGAAGATACAAAATCAATCAATTATTGAATTCCTTATCCCCTCCCGTCCCGTCATCTACATATAGAGTATATTAAAACAAAAACTTAAAAAAAAAAAATCATAAAATTCACTCGGTCTTCCTTCCTTTTGGATTTTATTGTAACTTTCATATCTTATGCATTTTGGTTACAATAAATTTTTTAAGAAATTAATATTTATTAAACAATTTTAGTTAAGTCTTTGGGTTTGGGGGTACATGCCAAATTGCCAATATGCCATAATGTTATCGTTTGATAATCAGGGCAATTTTGCATTCATAGTCTAAGATGCAATGTTATAAAAAACGTATTGATATGGTGAAGTTGACCCGAAAATCGATGAATTGATTATGCAATTGGTCTGGTTTTAATATTGGACTGACCATATTATATTATAGAATCGATTTGACTCGGTATAATCTGATCGATTTTCGTAAAATCAGTAACCCAATCAGTTCAATCGGTGACCGACTATGTTTATAAAAAAATTGGTTTATTCTCATCAATTGATGTTTTTTTTTCACTGTCACACATGAATGATTTGTTTTCTTTTGAAATATTTAAGTGCTCTGTAACTTATTAACTTATATAGATTATATATCTATAACTCAAATATTATATTGATTATGCAATACGCAGAGAATTTTGATTTGATTTATAGTTAGAGATATCTTCTACTAAGCCTGAAATACTAGTATCACAAATATTATATGTTTGATTGATCTTTTATTTGACAAAGATGTATAATTTATTAGTTTTCATATAAAAATATTTAAAATTGATATTATTTTTTTTTACAGGTATTTAAGTATATTTATAATTTTTTAATATAAATTATATAATTTCATATAATTATAGAGTTATGTGATTAAATCAGTAATCCAAGTCCTCGACCGGATCAATAATCAGGATCGGATTTAATAACATTACTAAAATGTAAAACACTGTGGGTCATTTATAATAATTTTGGATTTTGAAGAAGGTTATAAATCTTTTAAATTAAATTATAATTTTTCATAAAAAGTTCGAAAATATTCTCAAGTTAAAATTATTGAACTTTTAATTCATATCCTTTTAAGTATAGATTTTTATAACTTCCTTTAAAATGAGCATAATTTTTTTAAAGATTTATTAAATTATTGTATGCGGTTTCTGGTAGGATACGTTTGAAGCGAAGCATGATGCAGGTTACATGGGCTGAATTTCATGCTTTGAAAATCCTCCTCTTAGAACTACATGGCAACATTTTCAATCATACGTTCTAGATAAATCCCAATCCATCCCCACTATATCTTCTATTTCTCTGAATTTTATACACTGTTTGTTTGGATCTATCTAGGCGGTGGTGGAGTTGATAGCGACAACGATTGCTGCGTTAACGTCGGCAGTGATTGCAATCATAATATAATGATGGGTGGTTGTAATAATATTAGTTTTGACTTTAGAAAGAAAATAACCCATAAATTTTGTCGAAGTATCTGGATTAAACAAAAGTGCAGTAATTATAAGTCTCGTTATTTTTCTTCTTTCATTTGTATTTTTATTTTACAAAATTTATTGTCATGGCTCAAATTTGGTCATACCTAGGATCACCATCTCCTCTTTTACTTTGAAGTTACAAAAGAAAGAAGCAGAAACAACTAGGTTTGATAGATTTCATAAGCAGAAATTGATACACCCCACCAATGCAAAAAGGCATTGAAATTGAAATTAATTGGCCACCCTCCTTGGCCAATGCTCTTCCAAGTTGAGTTTTTGGTTTTGTTTGGTATTGAAAGAAAATTGTTCATGAATCTCCTGAGGGGATGGATTGTTAATTTGTTATTGGATATGATGAGACGCTTGGGAGCTGGAAATATTTAATATCGTCCAGGTTCACTGAATCTTTCGATGCTCCTTCTTATAACATTAATTTTCTCTTATCCTTTTTATTCCTATTATTTTTTCACTTTTACTCTCCTATTTACACTAAATTGGTGGTCCGTTCTAATAAAGTTCAATGAACTTTGTAGATGAATAAGAGAGTGAGTGAAAATGGAGAGGAAGAGAAGAGATTCCATAGTGATAATGAAAGGTTTATTCTCAATACATTTACAATGACAACACAACCACTTATATAGAGGAAAGTATAACAAACCTATAACAAACTTACAACAAACTCTAACAATATAACAAACCTATAACAAACCTACAACAAACTCTAACAAACCTATAACAAACTAACATGAAAAGCAAGGTGTAACAAACACCACAACAGACTAAGGAGAAGCTACATGATAATATGCCCCCTCAAACTGTGGAGTTGTGGAGAAGATGAGTATCCAGAACCCTCAGTTTGGTCCTATAATCAGCAAACATGGGAGCAGATAACGGCTTGGTAAGAGTATCAGCTAGCTGATCAGGTGCTGGAACATGAGACACAAGCAACTCCTTTGAGATAACACGTTCACGTACAAAGAAGATGTCAAGTTCCATATGCTTAGTCCTTGCATGCAGAATAGGATTGTGAGAGAGAGCCACTGTGCTGAGATTATCACAGTAAATATGAGGAGTAGCCAATGGAACACATAGTTCACGAAGAAGAGATTGAATCCATAGAACCTCAGAAGCAGCAAGGGCAAGACTCCGATACTCAGCCTCAGTGCTGGAACGAGCCACTAAGGATTGCTTTTTAGACCACCAAGATACCAGATTAGGACCAAAGAAGACACAAGCTCCAGAAGTTGATCGACGGTCATCAGTATCAGTTGCCCAATCAGCATCACAGAATGCTGTCAAGGCGAAGGGACACTGTGTGGGAGCAGGTTGAAGCACAAGGCCATAGGAGAGTGTGCCTTTGAGATACCGAAGAATGCGCTTAACAGCATGCCAATGATCAAGAAGAGGTTGAGCCATGAATTGACATACCTTGTTGACGGCAAAGCTAATTTCTGGTCGAGTGATTGTTGCATATTGGAGAGCACCAACAATAGATCTATATTGGAAAGGATCATCAAAGTAGTTGGAGCCATGTTTAGACAGTCGACATGAAGAAGCCATAGGAGAAGCTACACTCTTAGCCTCTGACATGTTGGCACGAGCCAAGAGATCCTGAATGTACTTCGATTGTGATAAGGAAAGGCAACCAGAAGAATGTTTCTTCACTTGGATGCCCAAGAAGAAATCCAAAGCACCAAGATCCTTAAGAGCAAACTGAGAATTCAAGTCAGTGACCAAGTGATTAATGAAAGGAATATCAGTCCCAGTTATAATGATGTCATCCACATAAATCAAAATGTAAACACATCTGTTATGTTGACAAAGAAAAAACAAAGAAGGGTCACAGTGACTTGATTGGAAGCCAAGAAGAATCAAAGCCTGCTTGAGCTTGTCAAACCAAGCTCTAGGTGCTTGCTTGAGACCATAGAGAGCCTTATCCAACTTGCAAACTAGCTGTTTATCATCAGACTCGAAACCTGGAGGCTGTTGCATAAAAACATCTTCAACCAAATCACCATTAAGAAAGGCATTATTGATGTCCAGCTGTCTCAAAGTCCAGCCATGAGTGAGGGCCAGAGTGAGCATGATCCTCACGGTTACTGGCTTAACAACAGGAAAAAAGGTTTCAGTATAATCAAAACCTTCTTGTTGATGAAAGCCTTTAGCAACTAATCTGGCCTTGTACTTATTTATAGTCCCATCTGGATTTTCTTTGACTTTAAAGACCCACTTGCAACCAATGATTTTTCTGCCTGCAGGAGGAGATACCAGATGCCAAGTTTTGTTCACTTGTAAAGCTGTGAATTCAGCTTGCATAGCCTGCAACCAGTGAGGAGAGGCCAAGGCTTGTTTAACAGTAGTGGGTTCCATGTGAGTAAAAAGAACAAGAGACCTGGCTAAGGACTTAGATCTAGTAATAATAGACTGAGAAGATGAAGGAGGACTGACAGAAGTGGAAGGTTGATAATCAGAACTAGAAGGTGGTAAAAGAGAAGAGGAAGAAGTGGAGAAATCAGATGGAAAACTTGAAGACATGACAGGAGTAGAGGGTGAAGACATAGGTGATGGTAAAGTGTCAAGATTGTGAGAGAAAGAAGCAGCACCCACAGGGAAACCAAGGGGATCAGAAGTACCAGAATGGACAGCTGAACCATGATCAGGAAGAACAACTGTATCAGGATGGACAGCAAGATCATGAGCAGAAGGAGCAGTGGAATCAGATTGAGCTGCTGTTGCATCAGTTACTGTCTTATTGATATTGGGAGAAGAATGGTGTTGATGAAGATTGTATCTTGGCAAAACAGAAAGAGGAAGTGAGGGAGTGGGAGAAGAGACAGAGATGACAGACTTGGGATGCCACAAGGGAAAGGGAAATTTACTTTCATTAAACAGAACATCTTTGGAAATAAAGATTCGACCAGTAGAATTTTGACATAGATAACCTTTATGTTTTGTAGCATAGCCAAGAAACAGACATTCTTGAGACCTGAACTCTAGTTTGTGGTTATTGTAAGGTCTAAGGAAGGGAAAGCAAGCACAACCAAAGATTTTGAGAAACTTGTAATCTGGAATAGCATTGAATAGAAGTGTGTAGGGAACCTGAAAGTTTAGAGAAGCAGTAGGTAGCCTATTAATAAGATAAACGGCTGAGGTGAAAGCATAATCCCAGTATTGCATGGGAAGAGAGGCTGAAGATAGCATTGTCAACCCAGTGTCAACAATATGCCTGTGTTTGCGTTCAACAACACCATTTTGATGGTGAGTGTGAGGACAAACAATTCTGTGATTTATACCATGAAGAAGTAAATATTGTGTGAAGACTCTGAATTCCCCACCCCAATCAGTTTGAATGGCTTTAATAGGCATTTGAAATTGAGTGGTGATTAAGGAATGAAAATTCTTGAAAGTTTGAAAAGCATCAGATTTTTGTTTTAAGGGATATATCCATGTAAACCTTGTGTGTGCATCGACAAATGAGATATAGTATAAGTATCCCATGACAGAAGGCATTGGAGCAGGTCCCCACAAATCACTATAAATGAGTTCAAAAGGCTTGTGATAAACTGTGAGGGAAGGATGTGATGGTAGACGATGAGACTTACCAATGCAACAAGCAGCACAAAAATCATCAACTGTTTTATGAGGAATGGTGATATTACAGACTCGAAGAACTGAATTAAGAGCATCTTTGTGTGGATGTCCTAGTCGACAATGCCACATAGAGTACACAGAATTAGCAACTGCATAAGGCTGCTCATTTGCTATAGACCTATTGTTATTACAAGTAGTAGACACATTATTAGCAACTGCTATGTTACAGACAGGTAATATGGAACTTGAAGATGGAGACACATGCTGAGTTGGGCTTGACTGAAGATTTATGTTGTCAAACTTATAGAGGCCACTTGAGTCAAGAGTGCCTTCAAGTAAAACCTTGTGTGACTCCTGAGATTTAACAAGACAAAAAGTAGGATGAAATTCAAAGTAGACAGAATTATCTTGCGCAAATTGACTAACACTAACAAGATTTTTCATAATTGAAGGCACAAGCAAGAGATTTTTCAGATGTAGATGTGTGTGAGGATCAAGTGGAGAAGGAAAAAGAGAGGAACCAACTGCTGCAACAGGCAAACCTTGTCCATTTCCTATCATAATCTGGTCTGTACCACTGAGTTGCTGGCTTTGAATTAAATTTGAGGGATTGGATGTAACATGATGTGTAGCTCCTGAGTCTGGATACCATTCCATAGCAGGAGAGGCTGCATGAGCAGCAACCATAGCTTGTGGCTGCATATGCTGAGGTCTAATATACTGAAGAGAACGACCATGTTGAGGCAGGTTACTCATCTGACCTTGTTGAGGAAACATCTGTAAAGCATTAACAGGAGATGGAAGAGTAGGAACAAAATTGTCATCATATCGATACCAACATGTATGGACATCATGACCAAATTTGTAGCACAATTGACACTGCACATTTGATCGACCTCCATAGCGTCCTCTACCTCTGAAATTACGTCCACCATAGCGTCCTCGACCTCTGTTTGAGAAATATGATCGTCCTGAGTGATCTGAGTTAAGAGAGCCAGTTCTCTGTTTCTGATTGTGAGAATTAGCTAGAAGAATATTATTGTTAACTGCATTATTATCAGTAGAATCCTGTTTCTCTACTTCATTGACATGTTGCGTCAGATTAACAGCTGCTGTGTCTGAAAATAGTGTTTCAGATTGTTTAGCAAGGATTTGCTCATGTGTAAGCAATTGTATGCTAAGATCCTCGATAGAATAAGGATTTTCACGTCCATGAACAGTAGCAATAAAAGCAACATATTCAGACGGTAAACCTACAAGGACAATGTCAGTTCGTTCTTCATCACTGATTGGACTTCCTATTGCTTTGAGTGAATCACATATACCTTTAATACGGGAGAGAAATTCTTTTGCTGTTTTTGAACCTTTCTTGATCGAGTGCAACTCCGAACGCAAGAGTCTTGACTTAGATTTCATCATGCCTTGAAACAGCTTGTGAATCTTGTCCCAAGCTTCATGTGAATATTTTACTCCAAGGATCTCATTCACGATTGATTCAGAGATTGTTGAGAGTAACCATGACAGGAGCATTGAATCCTGAGTTATCCAATCCACATACGCTTGATTCTGTATTCCATTAAGTCGATCTTCTTCAGAATGAAACTGAAGTGGAATTCTTGGATTTACAAGGAAACGATGCATTTGATGAGAGGTAATGATCGGTTCAACTATTTGATTCCAAAACAAATAGTTTTCTTCAGTTAGCTTCACTGCAATCTGTTGATTGAACAACTGTGGAATTTTGAACTCCATAGCTCGATCTTCTACATTCGACTTTGCTGCTTGTTGAGAAGAATTAAAGAGAACTTGTTGAGAGGAATCTGATGCGGAAGTCATGATGAACTACACTATGAATCAGGCCTTCAGGAAGAAGGCTCTGATACCATAATAAAGTTCAATGAACTTTGTAGATGAATAAGAGAGTGAGTGAAAATGGAGAGGAAGAGAAGAGATTCCATAGTGATAATGAAAGGTTTATTCTCAATACATTTACAATGACAACACAACCACTTATATAGAGGAAAGTATAACAAACCTATAACAAACTTACAACAAACTCTAACAATATAACAAACCTATAACAAACCTACAACAAACTCTAACAAACCTATAACAAATTAACATGAAAAGCAAGGTGTAACAAACACCACAACAGACTAAGGAGAAGCTACATGATAATACGTTCACTCTAAATTATCTCATCGGAGCTCTCTAATCCGAGGTGCTTTATAGCTGTTCACAATGAGTGTTTATTTAAAACGAAAATGTTTTCTTTTTTCATTTACATAAAATACAACTCTTTTCAGTACTGATACATGGTTTATTTATAATTAATATAATTTAAATATAATTTTTTTATTTTTAATAAAAGAATATTTACTCCTCCAATTAATACTGAACATATGCTCGCACAAAACAATTCAATGCCAAAATTCGTCACAATTCCTATAAATAAAACTAGGGTAAAATGGAACATACATCAGCCCCAACAATACTGAGCTCTAGATTGGCAAAGGATGAGTATAATAACTTAGTGAAACTATTGTTGCACAGTCTTCCTTAGAGGATCCACTTATTAACGGCCTTTCGATAATACAAAAGTAATTTAAAAAAAATAAAAATAATTTAAAATAAAAAAGATTTATCAAAATAATGTGTTTAAAAGCACATGTAATTAAAGCTTTGCTTGGGAGTTTGGAGGGGAAGGGAAAGAATGAGATCCAAGAGGGAGGGAGGGGAAGAAATGGAAGGAAATTGAAGGGTATTCTTTTCCCTTATTTAGGAGTTAAAAAAATGGTAACGGATAAAAATAGAGGATTAATGGGATATTTTTACAATTTTACCCATTTTTTGAAATAAATACAATTATCATATTTTACAAATAAAATTAAATTTAAAATTTGTAACAAAATTATTAATGTGCTTTTCACAATACTAACAAAGATCATATTTTCGATAAAATTTCTACATTGCAAATGACGTAAATTTCATCACAAAATTATTTTTTTGTCGGAATACATTTCGTCGAAAAGCGACGAAATTTTATCTGAGATGAAGATTTTTACAAAAAAAAAATTCCATCGAAATTTTCGATGAAATTTAATTTTTGTTAAAAGTTTTAATGAAAATGATATCCTCAATCAAATGTTTTAAACGAAAAAAGAATTCCGTTAAAAATTTTGACGGAATGTTTTCCGTTCAAAGTTTCAAAGGAAATGTGTTCTTACGAAAATCTCGTCAGAAATTGTTTTGTAAAAAAATTTGAGGGAAATGTTTTATTCGAAACTTTCGACGAAATTTAAATTATGTAAAGAAAATTTGACAAAATATTTTTTCCGTTAAGTTTTTTTACAGAAATGTGTTCCATTGAAAATTTTGATGGAAATGTTTTTTTATCAAAAAACTTGACGGAAATATTTTTCATCAAAAAATTTCGATGGAAATGTGTTTTGTCCAAAATTTCGACGGAAACTTTTTTTGTCAAGAATTTTGACGGAATTTTAATTTTGTAAAGAATTTTGATGAAATTTGAATTTTGAAGAGAATTTTGATAAAAAAAATTTCCATAAATTTTTTCGATGGAAATGGGTTTCGTGAAAATTTTTGATGAAAATATTTGTTGTCAAAAATTTCTATGAATATCTTTTTTTGTGAAATATTTTAAGGGAAATGTTTTGACGAAGTTTAGATTCCGTAAAAAAATTTGACACAAAATGTTTTCTGTCTAAATTTTTTATAGAAATGTTTTTAGTCACAAATTTTGATGAAAATATTTTTCTCGAAAATTTTGATATAAATATTTCCCGTAAAATATTTTGATGTAATTGTTTTATGTCGAAATTTTTCGATGGAAATGTGTCTCGTCAATATTTTGGACGGAAATATTTTCGTGGAAAGTTTTGACGGAATTATAGAATAATTTTGACCGGTTTATTTTCCAAAAAAAATTTATGTCATTGATTATGACAAAATTTGGTTTCGTCTTTAGTTTTGACGAATTTTTTTTGACGTATATGATTTTCATCAAAAAAATTATCATTATTTTTTGCGAAATATTTTTTGTCGATGAATTCTGTCGGTATTTGAGATTTTTCTAATAATGTCACATTTGAAAATGATTCACATTTATGTAGTTTTAACATTTTAATGCTAAGAGTAGATAATTAGTTTTTAATATTTCTCCTTTAAACCCCCTAAATTGGAGGAATTTTAATTTTAAGCAGAATGGGGATTTTTGAGTGTTTAGTAAAAGTTCTCAATTTATTACCCTCATTTTTTAAAATTCGCAAACAAGGGAAGGACTTATTAAAATCCTCCATTTTCTTGCATTCCCCTCCTAAAACCAACTCACAAACCAAACCTAAGGCTTTGCTTGGGAGTTTGGAGGGGAAGGGAAGCAAGAGGATCCAAAGGGGAGAGAGGGGAAGGAAATTAGAAGGTATTCTCTTCCCTTTTGGGAGTTAAAAAATGGTAGGGGAAGAAAATGGAGGGTTAATGAGATATTTTTACGATTTTATCCTTTTTTTAAATTAATATAATTATTATATTTTACAAACTAAATTAAAGTTACAATTTATAACAAAATTATTTATGTACTTTTCACATTATTAAAAAAGATAATAATTTTTATGAAATTTCTACGCTGCAAGCTACGAAAATTGTCATAAAATTATTTTTTCGTCAGAATACTCTTCGTCCAAAGGCGACGAAATTTTTTCTCCGGTGAAAATTTAACAAAAATAAATTTTCTATCGAAATTTAGTTTATGTCAAAAGTTTTGACTAAAATGATTTCCTCCATCAAATGCTTTAAACGAAAAAAAAATTTCGTCAAAAATTTTGAGGGAATGTTTTCCATTCAAAATTTCGATGAAAATGTGTTCGCATGAAAATTTTAATGGAAATGTTTCAATCGAAATTTTCGACGAAATTTAGATTTCGTAAAGAATTTTGACAAAATAATTTTTCCGTCAAACATTTTAATCGAAATATTTTTCATCAAAACTTTTTACGGAAAAATTTATTGTTTAAATTTTTTGACAAAACCGTTGAAAATTTTGATTGAAATATTTTGTATCAAAAAATTTGACGAAAAAATTTTTCGTCGAAAATTTTCGATGGAAATGTATTTCCTTAAATACTCGACGGAAAATTTTTGTCAAAAAATTTAGCGAAAATGTTTCCGTCAAAAACTTTTGACGGAATGTAAATTCTGTAAAGAATTTGGATGAATTTTTTTCCCAGCAAAAATTTTCGATGGAAAGCTTTGAAAATTTTGATGGAAATATTTTTCATCGAATTTTTTTTGCGGAAAATTTTGATGGAAATATTTTCCGTAAAAAATTTAGACACAATTGTTTTATGTCGAAACTTTTCGGTGTAGATATGTTTCATTAAATTTTGGACGAAAATTTTGTTGTTGTAAGTTTCGACGTAATTTAGATTTCGTCACTAGTTTTGACTGAATTTTTTCCCATAAAAATTTATGTTAGTGATTATGACAAAATCTTGTTTCGTTTTTAGTTTTGACGTATATGATTTTGGTCAAAAATTTCATCACTATTTTTTTTACGAAATATTTTCGTCTATAAATTTTTTCGATATTTGAGACTTTTATAATAATGTCACGTTTAAAAATGATTCACTTTTATATAGTTTTTACATTTTAATACTAAGGGTGGATAAATAATTTTTAATATTTCCTCCCATTAAATCCCCCAAATTGGGAGAACTTTAATTTTAAGAAAAAGAAGAATTTTTGAGGATTTAATAAAAATGCCCAATTCCTTCTCTTCATTTTTTTTAAACTTACGAATAAAGGAAGGGTTACTAAAACCATCTCTTTCTTTTCTATCCCCTTCCAAAACTAACTCCTAAATAAAACCTAAAATACTCGTGCAATCAGCTGGCAATTTATATTCGAATTTGTGTGCGAATGGGAGCCGAATGGCCAAAGCGGAGGGATAGGAGTTAGAGAGTTGTCAAATCACACACACCAACCAACAACGCTACTGGGACGGCTGATATGTGGCTGCGCCAAAAGTGAATCCAAAGCACGAGATAAAGTGCGAATGAGTCATAAAAATCAAAAAGTACTAAAACTCATGTTTGCATCTTTCTTTATTACATTGACTAATTCTTTTCCCACTGTCTTGAAGATTCCGCATATCCACGTATTCAACTACTCTCTTTTTTTATTTATTTTTTTATTAAACGCTTAAGTTTTATTAGCGTATGGACTAATGATATTTTAATTCACTATTAACCACGGGCTAATGTTTAATCAATTATTTCATTCATGATTCCCTTTTACTTTGTGCCAATTGTAATCTCTAAAATTTTCGGATATTCTCATTCGTCTTGTTTGGACGATGAGCTTCCAATAATAACAAGGGAAAACTCTACCGAACCTATCCTATAAATATATGAACGATTAAACACCATTACATAATTGAGTTGTATTATGTGCATTCATTTCCACTGAAACAATGGTATGAAATTCAAAATTATCTTAAAACACAGCTTAACCGAAATTTGTTTAAACATATTTATTTTTTTATTGAAATTCAATTTTCTACTTTTTTAACTAAACTATGATTTAAAACGTTCAAATTATAATCCAAGCTTAATATAAATAGTATCGTATAATGTACTACTTATTTTGATTGAAGTTGTATCCTGAATATTAGGTTTTTTTATACTAAATCAATACAATGTTAGAATACATCATGTAATCATAACTAGATAATCAATTGAATTGATAGTTAAATATGAAGATGATTCAACAAAAGAAAAGGACGAACACATTTAGTTTATGGGTTTTATATTTCTTATTTAACATGAGAATTCAAATTTTTCTACACACCCTTTGATTTTCGTGCTAATATGGGTCCGACATACAATTTTTTCAACACATGTGTCCCACATACTTTTTATCTCTACAACATGAAATTTCAATTCTCATTTAATATGAGAAATATAAAACACTTACTTTATCAAATATATTTGACATAAAGTACATGATAATGGGATTATTAATTTATTACGCTCGTGGAGCGTCCTGTTAAGGCTCCTAACAACACTTTATTTCTTCAAAATATTTGCAGAAAATAAATAGGGTTATATTTATATTATGTTATAAAACAAGTGAGACTCAATGTAAAAGAAGAGAAAAAAAAAAATAAGACCCACCCCTTTTGTATGTGTAAAAAATTTATTTATGTTATGTAATATAAGATAAATAGTAACCCAAATAAATAATAACGGCAAAAAAATAATAATTTTGGATAATGTTGCTCTCACGCGCAATAAATAGAATGGTGAACACACGTACCAATGGCACGGGAATCACTGCATCATGTACTTAGCAGCAGAACCCTGCTCTTCGCTAGTCGCAGTCACCGGGTTCATTTTTTTAGGTCATTAAGTTCTAATGGACGGATTTACCCTTAGCATACCATTTTTGTTCATTTTATAATTTTATATAAAAAAGTTTTTCAATTTTGTCTTAAATATATACACTTGTCAAAGTTAACTTTTGTACAATTTTAAAAAAACTTCAATAATTGAGTAAATTAAATTTAAAAAATCGACATAATTTTTCTTTATATTCTTTCATACGGAGTTAACAGAGTTAATTATTTAAGGATAAAGTGTGTGTCATTCTAAAAAATGTAAAATTGTGTCATTTTAAGAGAGAAAAAGAGATAAATAAAGGAGAAGAGATAGTTGACAAAAAAATAAAGGTGTGGGTCCCACCTCTTTGTGAGAGTGAAAAGATATAAGTTGTGTCATTCAAAATGATAAACACTTTTCTCATTATTTAATGAGTTTGATTTTTCTGCGGTTACTCAATAAAGATAAGTTATCTGCACTAAGCAGCTCAATATGACGTTATTTTGGGACGGAAATCATGTTGTTTTTATAATTTTAATTTATTTCAAGGTTATAATAGTCTTTGTATTTATAATTTTTTAATATTTCAATACCAAAATGACGTCGCTTTGGGAATAAATGCAGATAATTTATCTGCACTAGGAACATTTTCCCCTTATTTAATAACAATATATTTTATTGAAATCCTATCATGTTATGGAGGTTTGATCTCGATTGTAGGTGGCGATCATTTTTCTTTCCTCGATTAGCAAAGCAGAGATTCATATTTCAACGTGCAAAAATCATGTTCAAGCTACAAACATGTTTTTAAGTTATTATTTGTATCATGTATAAATAGTAGTTATTAATTTTTTTTTTTGGAGATACATAGTAGTAGTAGTTATTAATTTGACTATAGATCTAGTGTTATTTTTATACAAGAAGGAATCAAAGAGTTAATTTTTATAAAAAATTATGATCCCTAGAATTAATTCTTACAAAATCTTTAATAAATTAATAAACCAAAATAAGCTCTACATCTGTTAAGGCCAAACTCTAGCATACCTTGACCCATTTACACGCCAGGTCCTAATAGGAGGGTAGCAGCAACCGTGCAACTGCAGACAAGCCCAAACTCTGCTTGCTTTCGAGCCAGTACTCCTCCTGTTACACGCGCTTCTCTGCGCGTGATTTTCCTCATTTTCTCTCTCCGTCCTAAAACGGCAACAAGTCTACAAGACTACAAGTTCTAATCTCTCTCTCTTGAGCTAACAACAACTAACAACGAAGATGTTTATCTGAACTTTGATTCATTCTTGCTCCTTCGGAGCACATCTCATGCTCCGTTGAAAAGCCCTTGATTCTTCCCCATTTTTTCCAAGGTGTGTTCTCTTTCACTTTTTCTCAACTTTTTCCCGAATATTACTCCCTTCTTTCTTTAACTTGTTTTTGCCTATTTTTCTGTTCTCTTTTCTCCTCAGATTCGTTTCTTCGTTTCCTTCACACTTTATTTTTTCTGTTATCATGTCATGCTTCGTAATTCTGTAACAAAATACACGTTGTTCTTCGTTTATATTTACTTGTTGGAATTATTTCTACTTTTGAAAAAAAATAAAATAAAAAACTCGGTTTGATTTCACTTCTTGTCGATGCCTCCGACACAATGTGTATGGAAATAGCTGTTAAATCGGGATGTGTGCGACTTTGTAATGCTTCTTCTCTTCTCTTGTTAGCTTGTCATTTATTTTTGTATATTACTTTTTTTTTTTTTTGGTCGTCACAATTGGGTCTTTGGAACGTTGACGGTTGGCTTCTATACTATTTGCTTTTTATTTGTTTTGATCTTTTGCATGATTCATTCTGGGTTGTGATGGGGAAGGGAAAATGGGTGTATGGAGTCTGATTTCATGTTTTATTTCATTTTATTTCATTTTTTCCTTTAATAATTTGTGTTTATTTTGTAGTTGGAATCGCTTAATCTAAATTTCCTATCCTGCATTATAATTCCATTTATTGATGGTTTATTATGTTCAATTTGTGAGCCACATTCTGGTATTTGAATATATGAATCGACATTGTTTACGTGAAATGTCATCGTTTTTTTGTTTAATATTCCTAATTGTCTGGATCTTCGAACAATTGGAGTTTTGACTGAATCAAGCTATTACTCGTGTTAATTTTTTTTGTTAATTGCCATTTGTTAACTTTCTTTGGTAATGCCATAACTGAGACTTCACTTGCATGTTTACTTTTTCTGTTGGCACAGAGTGGATTGGTAATTAAGACATGACACAATTTTGATCGTCTGACTAACATAATCACCCTTGTAATGCTATTTCTCTCTGTTTGTCAGGCAAGGGCCATTTAATTATAGTTTTTAGCAATTAGAAATGGATTTAGAAGAGAAGTTCCTTGGTAAAGGTATGGTTCTGAGCTTGTTCTTGAGTCTGCTTTTTCAAAAGTTAAGAGTTGCAACATTTTGGTTTCTCTTTGTGTGGTGTATGTAAACCTGAGTGTTAGCTGGCGTAGTTTTATTATTTATATTCTTATGTTTTAATCTATCGAAAGTAAACCATGGGTTATGGTATAGAAGACTGCTGAAATTTGATTTTGGGAAAGATGAATAGATGATTTTAAAAGTCTTATTGCCTCTGTAAGTTATGTCTCTAATGATTCTGTTATGTTACCAGTGTTTTTCATTGAAAATCATGCTGCTATTTATTTCAAATATGTCTAACAATGTGGTTTCTTTTGTCCTTATATCATGATTATCCTTTATATTTTGTAGCCTCATGATTTGTTGCATTTGAACATATGATGAATTATATTGTAATTATGTGCTGTTAGTATATATGCAGATATGCTTAAGATCAAATCTGTTGTACAGTTCTTTGCTTGTAGTCAAGGATCAATGTTATATCAGGATAAGCTTATGATGTTTTAATAAATAATTAACACATGTGGTTACTGACCAGTATTGTTTTATTTTCTCCTCAGTCTGGCATAGTTTTGGAATGTAATTGTGGCAATGGTTTTTCATAATAGTAATACCAATAGTCTTCCCTTCCATTTTAAATTTTTTTGAGATAATATTATACTAATTTTTTATTTTTTATTTATTATTTATTTATTTTAAAAAAACACAAACTATCTTTGTAATTTGTTACATTGAAGTGTCTCTGTGAAACCTCTATGGTACATTATCAAGAAAATAATAGTAATGTAATATGAGAGTCATTCAATTTTTCATAACCATAATTCAAGGAAGGCTACTAGGACCGTGAAAAAAGCCTGTCCAAGATCTATTTTTTCCAATAGGATATTTCTTGGTGTTTCCTGTTAAGGATATTTTCAATAAGAACATCCAATTTCCCCTTTAAAACTTGGGGACATAAATTTTGACCTAACAGTTATGTTCTTTTTTGAAATTTGGGGACATGAATTTTCAATATTAAAGTTTTTGTATATCTGCAGTTATTTTCTATAAAAGTCAACTGCTCAAGCATAACTTTCATAATAAAAATAAAAGACCATGATATTCAATTTACAAATCCCTATGTTGCTTGCTGCTAAGAGTCCTAAAGACTGACAATCAGTTATTCTTTTAACATTTTGACTATTTTACCCCATCAATGTAACAGTTAGCAAGTTAGATGGCTGGGATTTCAGAGATTTTTTTACCCTTTTCATCAAGCCACTAAAGGTGTGCCTCTTCTGAACCAGAAAGGCACTCCTAAGGAACTGACCTCATCTGGCACCTCGCCTCAGGGAGGTGCACCTTTTGGTGCCTTTGATTACACCGAACTGAACTGCCATTATAAGCCAGAGATTATACCTTACTATTTTGTCAATGTTTACGTTGCAATTTTATGTTCATCTCAATTAAAGTATCTACCAATTGAAAGAGTGGTACATCATCCTACTTCCACAAACTATCAATGTGGTTGATTTGATTGAGTAGGCATGTCCTGCATCCTGGACTGATGGAATTAGGTTATTGGATTCAAATTTGTTGGATGAACAAGGTATTTAGTTGTATTTGCATAGAGTTCTCCTCATCTTCAGCTTATGTGACCAGGTTGTATATATTTTTAATACTTACATTAACTAACTTTTTTTAAGGGAATAACATCTATCCTTTTAAAGGATATAAGCTTATATCCTTTTAGATCATAACCATTGATTTTCGTCAATCAACGGTTATAATTTATTGGATCAAAATTATTAATTAATTAATAATAAATTTGGCCCATTAAGTTTGACCCAATAGATTATAACCGTTGATGGACGGAAATCAACGGTTAGGATCTAAAAGGATATAAACTTATATCCTTTAAAAGGATAGATGTTTTTCCCTTTTTTTAAACATGTTTTCGGAAAATATAACTATGAATCATCAGCTTAAATAATGTAGATCATGTTCATAAATTTTCATATTTTTAATTAAAGAGACTGATCTGTAATTTATTCATACATTTATGATTAGCTTACAATAATAATCTTCAAACATAAGATAATATCAGCTTTTAATTATGTGCTTATGTAGGAGCAAATTCCAAAGTCTGGCATGAATTGTTGAGGTGATAATCACATATAAATCAATTGCAGGATTGATCAATAATTACATTCCATATTTGAATGGTGTAAAGGTACAAAGTTTTAAACTGGTGTCAGTTGCGATATACATAGTAAATTTAAAACAAAACTTTGGCATGTGTTTTCATGCCTGTATAGACCCCAATTAGCAGCCAGACATTGACTTTGGATGCTCCTCCAGGAGTTGCCACATTGTCGGCTATGGAGATGCTTCTCTGGTGTAAAATCTTTTAAGATGTCTCTCTCTCTCTCTCTCTCTCTTCATGGTAGGGAGAATCTGATTTTTAACGAGTCATTGACTTTCCCAATCTCAACTTTCCATGTAACCTTTCTTCTATTTAGTTTTTTAGGTATTTGAATTATTTCAGAATGCCTGTTGTGCACGTGCTTTAGCTGCTTTGCCAATCATCTGTGTATTACACATTCGTACTTTTGGTAAGAAAATATGATCTTATCATTTGGAATTTATGATGAAGATCATTTTATAAATTTATCCAATTCAGGATGGCTCCAGACTTTTATCCCTCCTATTGTAAGATAGATTATAATCTGGATGTTTTGTTCATTATCTGTGTAATCTGACTGGAGGAACTTGATTCCAGGTCTTTTCCTTGGCAGATGTTCATGTAGAAGTAGAACTGCCTTAGTTGATTCATATGTGTTGTTCTGGCTGGTTCCGTTAAGTGATTTTGACTGATTTAGGTTGGTATAATGGTATTAGCATCTGCATCTGCTACATGATTTCAACATCAATGTCTGGAAATTTTGAAAGCTTTTAAATTTGAAGGTGGATTAGTTTAACATTGTTGCTGTCGCATAGTGGAATGTTTCATAAAAACAATGATTTTTTTTTTCTAAGGACCTAACAGTTAGATGTTATTCCTTGATCAAATGGTTTTGATTTACAATCCAGAGTGCCAAAGCAGCTTAGTGCAACAATATTTGGATAACATGTAAATATTTTCAAATATTCTTAGAGTTTGCACATGAATCTTTTGTTAATTGTTGTCTCTTACACACATACTCATAACCTTTTCCATACAATTTTTTCAGGTTTTTCCTATTACTTACATCGAAATCGTGTGAACTGCACTTAGTTTGTTCATCTTATTATGATCTTTTTTCTTGTCCTTCATCTGTTTCCAGATTTTCATTATTTTGTGGCAAGATGTCCTAATGGTGTATTGGGCGTTATATTTCTCCATTAGATGCATAGATCTAGTGCTGGTGCTGTAGCAACTACTGCTTGATGCATGCATGACGAATAGGTAGATAATCTGCCATACCTAGCTCCAGTGGTTGGATTTTTGGCTTGCCCAACTCATATGTTTATGTATGATGCTGTAATCTGAGGCTTACAAATGCCCTAAAAAATGGGTAGTTTCCTAATACCACACGCATAACACAACATTAGAGAGTGAGAAAGAGACTATATGCGTGTGTGTGAAAGTAGGACCGTGATTTGATTTATGAAAAGAAGTCAAATCAGCTCTGGTGTATCTGATCTGAAGGGTTAACTTGGCCTGAATAATAGAATAAATTGTACAAAGCAGCAGCTCCATCAGCTGTTGAACTTTATATGGTTTATTTTCATATTTCTTTGGTGGAGCCTGAACTCAATTCGTCATTTATTGCATGCATTTTAATTACTCCTACAGTAGTCTATTATCTTTACTATTTCTGTTCAGTCATTGTCTGTCTTTGAGTCTTAGGGCCTGTTTGGAGCACCTGATAAGGAAGATAGGATAGCATAACTTATCATATCTTACTTTTATCTGTTGTTTGGTGGGTCAATAAGATATGATTAGCTTATCCTATTGTCTCATTTTATCCTATCCAATACATGATTTCTTATCCTATGGGGGGAGCTGGGTTAGGATTCAACAGGATAGGATATCAATATTGGATACCCAATATATCCTCACGCTACCCAATATATTCTCACACTACCCAATATATTTATATTTATTGCATTATTTTTTATTTTTTTATTTTTCTTTTCTCCTTCTACATAATCTTATCATATTGCTAATCAGGTGCTCATCAAACACAAGACATGATATGGGCTTATCAGCCCCATATCATATCCTACTCTTATCAGTCTCATATCATATTCTATCCTTATCCTATCCTGTCCACCAAACGAATCCTTAGTTTTATTGTTTATTTTAGTTTAATTTTCCTTATCTTTCCACATAAGACTTACTATGCAGTTGGTTGTTACTTCTGTCCAGTTTCTGGTGTTCAAAGCCTTTCTTCCAGTGTGCAAAGTACTCCAGAAAAAAATGGCCACTCAGATGATGCTTCAAAAAGTTCAGAACTCATTCAAGAGTTCCTGAAATCTGGTCCAAAGAAGGAGCTTCTTCGGACATGCTTTCATAAGGACAAAAAGAACATTTCATCAAAAAGCAGGATGACTGAAATTAGGTCAACTAGTAAGATAATTCAGAAACAAGACGCAAAAAAAGTTTCTAGTCTCAGCCATCAGCCCTCTAGGAAGCAACATCGGAAGGGTGATAACCCCACACGATTGATACCTCCTCCTGACCAGTCTTCTGAGTTTGGACATCCAAACTCTTGGATCTGTAAAAATGCTGCTTGCAGGGCGGTTCTATCTATAGATGACACATTTTGTAGAAGGTGCTCTTGCTGCATTTGTCACCATTTTGATGATAACAAGGATCCTAGTCTTTGGTTGGTATGCACTTCTGAATCTTCTCAAAGGGACTCCTGTGGGTTGTCTTGCCATATCGAATGTGCCCTTCAACGTGAAAAAGTGGGAGTTATTGATCATGGGCAACTAATGCAACTAGATGGTGGCTATTGCTGTGCATCTTGTGGTAAAGTTACAGGGATACTTGGGTAAGTAATTTTCTTTATCTCTTGAACTGTTGTGCAACCACTTTTTTTTTTTGTTGATATACTGAGGTTTTGGTGAATGTGTTATGATCTGTGTTTCAACAGTAAAATACTTCGTGACTTGCATTTGAATATACTATTGAATAAAAGAATGTGAAAAGGATTTGCCTATGTTCAATGCCTCTTCTCTGTACATCACTCATTAGCATGACATGCTTGCTATAAGAAAGCGAACATAGTATTCCAGTTTTTACTACTCTTGATGTGTCTCTTAGAAGAGAATTGGAATCCATTTTGGCCCTGTTCAGTTCCTTCAATTTTTTGGTGAAATAACAAGCATTTGATATATCTAAATCATTTGCAACTTGTAAGTTGGTTTGTAAATTTCCAGCCTATGTTGATGACCTTGGTGGTTCATGTTTAATAATGGCAGATGCTGGAAGAAGCAGCTAAGTATCGCAAAAGATGCCCGGCGTGTCGATGTACTTTGTTATAGGATATATTTGAGCTACAGGCTTCTGGATGGAACTTCAAAATTTAAAGAATTGCATCAAATGGTACACGAGGCGAAGGTTAAACTGGAGACAGAAGTTGGTA
Organism: Gastrolobium villosum; assembly: GCA_032173675.1. Lineage (NCBI taxonomy): Eukaryota > Viridiplantae > Streptophyta > Magnoliopsida > Fabales > Fabaceae > Gastrolobium > Gastrolobium villosum. Next base: position 77,644 of record JAVKPL010001242.1, on the reverse strand, counting down.
CGGTTAATGGGGTTTCTGCCAAGATGGCACGAGGCATTGTTAGCAGACTCCCTATTGCCAGTGATGTGCAGAAACTCTGCTCTCTTGCTATTGAGAAAGCTGATAGCTGGCTGGCCACTGTTCCCTATGTAAATCCAGATTCCAGAGGTTGGAACTAACACTCTTTAAGCTTCTTTTTTTTGGGTGGGGGGAAGGGGGGGCGGGCGATAAATTTCTTTTTGCCTTTCAAGTCAGTCTCATTTGTTTGGTACATGATGACATTTTCTAACTCGCAGAGGGTTCACTTCCTGCTGCTTGCAAGTTTTTTTTTGAAGAGGTAACAGCGTCGTCAGTCAAAATCATTTTAATTGGAATGTCAAATGTATCTTCCGAGGACATCAAGGGATACAAGCTCTGGTATTACAAGAGTCAGGACGAATCACACAAAAAAGATCCTGTTTCTGTGTTTCCCAAATATCAGAGGAGGATTTTGATATCCAACCTTCTGCCTTGCACAGAATATACTTTTCGGATTATATCTTATACTGACAAGGGTGACCTGGGTCATTCTGAGGCGAGGTGTTTCACCAAGAGCATTGAGATAATTCGAAACAGTCCCTCCTCGTCTGTTGCTATGAATCATAAAAAAGAGAACCTTAAAACTGGAGGCAATTCTTCTGGCTCCAAGATGGAGCCCAATCCCTCAATGGAAGACTCCGAATTTAAGGTTCGAGACCTTGGTAAAATTTTGCACCTTGCTTGGGCTCAAGAACAAGGTTACTTTGAGGAGTTTTGCTGTGCTGATATGAAAAATTGCTGTGGACAAAGTGAAATGGACAAGCGCAAAATTCCAGAAGAGCAGTTGCCTTCAGTTTCACGAGGGCTTGATTTAAATGTTGTTTCAGTGCCTGATTTAAATGAAGAGCTAACACCTCCTTTTGAGTCTTCTAGGGATGAAGATAATGGTTGCACTTTGCTGCAGGCTGTTGAGGCAGATGATGATGCTGCTTCTCATGATCTAGAGAAAAATGTTTTAGCAAGATCACATGGGAGTGGTGACTCCCAAACCTGGACCCATGGGCCAAGAGATGTGTCAGCTGTTGACTCTCGCGTGGATGTGTGCAGGAAAAGGATAGCAAGCACAAATGAAGAGACACATGATTGTGACAGCACTTTGATAAATGGTTCTCCTTTGCGTATATCTGATGGTTCATGCTTCTTGAATGAGAACTTTGAGTATTGTGTGAAAGTAATTCGTTGGCTAGAATGTGAGGGTCACATCAAACAGGAATTTAGGTTGAAATTGCTAACATGGTTTAGTTTAAGGTCAACAGAGCAAGAACGCAGGGTGGTTAATACCTTCATTCAAACTCTTATCGATGATCCAAGTAGTTTGGCAGGGCAACTGGTTGACTCTTTTTCTGATATAATATCCAACAAGAGGCCAAGAAATGGATTCTGTAGTAAAGCTTTGGCATCAAATTAAGGGTGTGGAGTCCTGTTATACAAGTTTGTTATTTGCTTCAAGCTTACCATTTACCATTCTACTTGTCGAAAAAATCACCCTCTGATTGTTTTTGTCTTCATTGTACAGGCATTTTTTTTAATTAATCACCTTCGAAGGGATTCATTTTTATTGCAGGCAAGTTGTCTTGCGTGTTGGATTTGCTTTGATGATCGCAGGAACAGTAAATCATTTTACCTTGGAGGGAGGATCTTTGGACGTCAAGTTTTAGGGTAGGGTATAGAAGGCATTTTGCTATGTCCTAAATTTACTGCAATTATTTTCAGTAATTAAATTTAATCACAGAAGATACTGGCATTGAAACTTTATTCTTGTAACCTTTATTTGAAGAAGATACATGATATAATCGCTTATTTCATTCATACCTCAATTAGTTATCTTTGTTTTCCCCACACCGGTGAGCAGGCGAAGGCGAATGAAAATGCTTGCTTGAACCAATTGTTGGTAGAACAATGCTGCTCTCTATCTGCACGAGTGATCTGCCACCTGCCTAATTGATCCGAAAATTTGGCACGTAACCAAAAATCAAAATAAACACTGTTAGAGCCGAAAATAACAAGATCTGTCTAAGACCCCGTTTGTTTGGCTTTTTAAAAATAATAATTTTTATGTCTTATTTATTTTAAAAGTATGTTTTTACAAAAATTAAATTTATACAACTTTGTTTAAATATTTTGCCTCTGAAAAAATAAATAAATTAACTTTTGACTTCTATTTTTTTTAGAGGCTACCCTAACTCAAACAGTTTTATTTATCATACGAGTGGCAACGCCACCAAATTAACAGGAATACCAATACCCTATCGGCCTTCGAATTCTAATGAAAACCTTATCAATCAATTATTATATGGGTCGTTTTTTTTTTAAATAAATTATTTATATTGAGTCTAAAATGATATTATTTTGGGACAAGAATTAATATATTTTTATAATTATAATTTATTTCAGGGTTATAATAGTCTTTCTCATTATAACTTTTTAACCCAAAATAATATCATTTTGAAAATAAATATAGATAATTTATTTACATTCACTATACAAACATTGAATCCTTATGACAAAATGTAATATAAGGAGACGAATGTTTCTAGTTTCGTTTCATGGTTTCTATTTACATTTACTGGGATCACAATTTTAAAAATATTATAACCAAGAATATTATTATTGGGTATTTAAAAAAAAATCTGTTTCGTTAACATTTAAAGATTTTAGGAATCTTTTTTAATACCTCATAATAACTTGAAATTTTGTTTAATTCACAATGTATATTCCGAAAAATACATATAATAATTATAAAAATGCTCTTTTTGTATAAAGTATTATTTAAACATTATTCGGATTATGCTAAGTAATATTCTCAAAATGAATATTATTTTGTCATAGAACTATGCTAAATGCATTGTGCGAATGCATAACACCCTACTTAAGATTTGGTTGCGAGAATAATGAAAATTGCTGTTGCTGTTTCTGCACTCGTTGTTAGTGCAGTTTATATACGGTGTTACCGACCTGGAAAGAATGGTAACCGTTCCCTGTTTGGCTGGATGTATTATAATTTGTAAGAAGCACAGGATTCAATTCAAATAGAAATTTATGTTCGGTTGGGGCCAGTGTTTTAAATTTTGGACAGAATATCGATTTGGTCGAACTGTCACCGATTCAATCGGATATACTATTTGTCTCAATTAGATTATCGTTGTATTCTCAATTAATTAGATTATTATATAGTAAGTCTAATGTTGCCTTTGGTAGGCGGTATATTCTCTAATTGGCTATTTATGGACTATAAATTTATCTGTTCTCAGCTGGTGCCTTTCTGGCTATATCTTATATGTTAAGTTACCTTTGTAGAGTGATAGCAAGTTGGAATTGTCTTTAGTGTATTGGCTCATGGTGCAATAGTTCCCTATTGTGTTATGGACTTTTTCCTTAGTTCTAAAGTGATGTCTTGGGTGATTTAGACGCGATGAGGCACGGCGCTCCCTCGATTCTTTATGCACAATAGAAATATCGGGTATTGTATGGGTCTTGATTTTTGAATTTTAACCCTTAATAAGCGTATTGTATTTTATCCATATCATTTAATCAGCATGCAAACAAGATCAATGATTTACGATCAGAATTTTATAAACACAAAATGACAACATAAAGGCAAATGGTGGAAAATGCGTATCTTATATGCAAATGTTGAATCAGAAGTGCAAGAGTGACCTAACAACTCCACTACAATTAATGCAGGCATATTATCTAGAAAAAGTAGAGAGACTAGCAATTCAAAGCAATAATTGTATGAGCAAAAAGAAAAATAGCACATGTTACAAAAAATAAAATAAAAAAGAAAAATAGCACAACTCATAAATGTACGTTGAGTGTTGGGTAGATAATTTAGTATTTATGCTGCTGTCACGACATTAGCCAATACCCAAATCCTCCCATAAATCCCAATCTGAGCATATCGCTTTCGCAATGAATTTTAAAAATAAGTTTAAAAACTTAAATTATAAGAGTATTTCATTTCCAATTTTAATTTGTCAAGGATAACTTAATTAAATTTAAATCAAATCTCTATTAAATATAATTGTTATAATCATTAAATATTGTTGTTATTAAGATTAGTTTTTTTTTTTGAATTTTTCAAAATTTTGATTTTAATTCTCTTAGAATCAATTAGAACACAATTAGCTGCAATAATATTAAAATTTGATGGGGACAAGAATAACAAATTTGATTCAAATCTTAATTGTTTATTCCGCGTATTAAAAATTAATAATTATTATAAGAATTGTTAAATACATAAAAATATTGTAACATTAGTCAATTAAAAAAGAATGTTATGTCAAGAAATAATATTGTCGGCAAAGTTTAATAAGAAATTGAGTTTTCGATTTGTCTTTTAAAATGACACAATAAAGTTTCTTACACACAGACACAATATTTTGTGGGGCCCACATTTTTTAAGACACATAAAATCAATCTCTATAACATTACACAATCACTTTTACTACAACATAACTCTTATAAAACCTAAGAAATTAACTAGAAGTTGTGTTATTACAAAAGTTTTGTGTATCTTAGAAGGGTTTATCTATCATCTATCATCTATCATTTAACATGATCACAAAAAATTTACTACACACATAATATTTTATGGGACCCCCAGCAAAAAAAAGTTTAGACACGCAAAACAAATCTCTATAACATAACACAATCATCTTTCCTATGAGATAACTCTTATAAAACCCATCTTACAAAACTCTAATAAGGAAAAATAAAATAAAATACGACACACATATATATATCTGGTATTTTGGAGCGTGCTGACCAATCTAACCTTGTTGAGAACAAAGCAAAGAAGTGGGCAGTCTCGTAAATAACTAACAAATGAGTGGTTAAACAGTAACAGACATGAAACACGAGGTGATGTGATGAGTAGGAAGCATAAAGTAGCAGATACATTTTCGATTTCACACAGAAAACGATGCTACTTGGTAGTGTCGGAGCTCATCGATTTTTGAGTTCACTCACTTTCTCTCTCTCCAAAACCTCCTTCTCTCTCCGATCATTTTCCGCCATGGCCGAAGAATTCGTCAAGGGCACCGTTTATCCAAACGGCGTCGCTGTCATCACCCTCGATCGCCCCAAAGCTCTCAACGCCATGAACCTAGGTTTTGTGTTTTGTGTTTTTTATTTTTTATTTTAATTTTCTTGCTCTTTTCCTATATTTTTGTATGCTGTTAAAGTTGAGAACTGTGTTGGAAGATTTGCTTCTGGACTGTTTAGTTGAACTCATATATATAAATAACAGTACACAATAATTGTGGAGCTTCTGGCTTACCTGAAAATTAATATTTGGGATTAGTGTCACAAGGCACTGAAAAACTGGGAGAATGCTAAATTTGGATTGTTTTATTGAAATTTGAAGGGAATGATGATTCTGGATATTGATTGTTGAAAATAGAATGAGATAAACTAGGGTTGGTGATCTCTCTTTTTTTTTTTAATTATTTCTCTTTTTACTGTTCTGAGTTATGTAGGATTAAAAAATAAAATAAAAAAAATCAAGTATTTCTCTTTGGGCAGTTTCTGCTCTTGATTTTGACTTGGAAATCTTTTTGGTGCAGATATGGATGTAAAGTATAAAAGTTATCTTGATGAATGGGAATTGGATCCGAGTATCAAATGTGTTCTGATTGATAGCAGCTCGCCTCGTGCCTTTTGTGCGGGTATGATCGAGTAATCGAGAGAAATACAGAATTCCTTATTCTTTTGATGCAATATTTTATTGAAGCATTTTTCTAGCATAAATTTTATACATTAAAAATTAGCTTCTTTTGCAGATATTCTGTTTTAGATTTGAGGTTATTTGGTTTTGAGTGCTAGGTAAGGTTTTGAGAGTCACCATTGATGGTCAATGCAGGTATGGATATTAAAGGGGTTGTTGCTGAAATTCAAAAGGACAAAAACACTCCTTTAGTGCAGAAGGTCTCATTATATTTTTTGTTCTAACCTCAAGTGTATTAATACATGCTTACCCGGTTGCAGTTGTGATGTGCTTCATTGGATATGTTGTTTGCTTCTTTGTCTACATCATCATCTTCTTTTGATGCTATACTACTGTTTTATTGTTTCTGTTTCATCTTATAAATTTTTGCTCAATTCTCGACAAACTCTTACTTGGTAACCAAGATCTTAGTTTATCTGCAGGTGGTGATGTGAAGCAGATAACAATCAAAAACAATCTATCGGATATTATTGAGGTCTAGTTGTGTCCTTTGTAATTATATGCCATCAGATTCATACCCTTTCAAGCAATGCCAAAACAAAATGAATAATTTTCCTATTGGGAACTTTTGCATTTGTAAATCAATAATGCCTTTACTTCTAGTATACTTTAGAGGATTTATTGCAGGACTGCTACTTTAGTATACCACATTATTCATGACAAACTTAGCTCTAATGTCTGAACTTATGGCTTAAAAAGCTCCAACATTATAAAAATAATTGGTAATACCTAGCTAGACGTATAAAGCATACCCTGTTCTTGTAGAAGCCATCTCTGCAACATTTTCTTGGTAAGACCACAACATATTAGCACACCTAAAGGTGTTGGACTAATCCCTGCTCAGGTGATGGTTTGGCCCTGGCCACAAGGTGCTTCCAGTGGAGGTCCTGCTAATGCCTGTCTGTTGGAATGTATCAAATTCTGTTTTTACAGGATTACCCTTTTGACACAGCCTTTTTTCCCTTCTTATTGAATTATGTATGTAATTTGGTTGATTTTAGACTCTTTCTTTTTTGTTAGTTGGAGTACATTTTTCTTCTTGCTAATTGCTATCAGCATTATGTTGGATTATGTGTTTTGTTGCATCTTGCATTTTCTCTGTACTATCTAATAATAATGTACTTATTATGCTTCACATTTTAGGTCTTCACGGCTGAGTATTCTTTGATATGCAAAATTTCTGAATACAAGAAGCCATATATTAGCTTCATGGATGGAATAACAATGGGCTTTGGGATTGGCTTATCTGGTCATGGCCGCTATCGCATCATAACAGAGGTATGCTCACCTTGTAATAGTTGCCTCATTAATTTTAAGTGTGTGTCTATACATATATTATAAACTTAAGAATTGCCATTCTAGATCCTGTTTATGACTTTTACTTTTCTTGCACATTTTCAGAGAACTGTTCTTGCAATGCCGGAAAATGGAATTGGCTTGTTCCCAGATGTAGGTTTTTCTTATATAGCGGCTCAAAGTCCAGGAGAAGGATCTGTTGGTATTTTTTTTTTTTATAATACAGCATTCGTAGTTCTTTTTGCTTTTATTAGACGAGCTAATAAGGATCTGAGTGTTGTTAAAGTACCAACCCTTCTCTTCTTTGTTTTTGTGCACTATTATGTTATAATTTGCCCAATGAATACATGTTGTGTGCTATACTTAAGCATCTAGATGTGGTCTCAGGTTTCAGTTAAACAACTTACTAGTTTTCGTAAATATTGTTGAAAGGTTCCTCCACTTTCTTTCTGTGGAATCTCTGAATCACATGTTGTATTGAAAACTTTACTAATTGCAGGAGCTTATCTTGGATTGACTGGAAAGAGGATTTCTACTCCTTCAGATGCAATATTTGTTGGCCTTGGAACACATTATGTGCCATCGGGAAAGTTAGGTTCATTCAAGGAGGCCCTTTTGGCAGCTAACTTGTATGTCAGCCTGAACCTTTGAATGACTCTTGCCTTTTGAGACACTTCTTTAACATTATCACCCTTTAACTTAATCAGTTCAGATCGAATTGTACCTATGAAATAATAATAATGCATGGGCATGTTTGTGTGGATGTAAGTCCTACTGCTTACGCCGCCACGTTTCAGTCATGGTCTTCTTGAGTGTTTGTTGAAATAATATATTATTATCTATTGGCTTAGTTATGAAGTATATAACTGTGATGAGTGCATACATACCAATCTTCAAAAATATAATGATCTTACACAAAATTCAAATGGTTATATAGTTCCCAGGATCCACATCAGGACATCAAAGTACTTTTAGCAAGATATGAGTCCAACCCTGAGTCTGAGGCACAGTTAAAATTGCTTTTACCCCAGATAATTTCTTCATTTGGAGGAAATATATCAGTTACTGAGACCATTGAGGAGCTAAAAAAACACCAGTCAAGCACTGACCCTAATGGTATGCTCATGGACCTACTGTTTTATAACGTTATACTGAAATGTCCAGATGCACTTATTGTTGTTTCCTTTGAATACTAATTTTCGAAATTATAGTTTCACTTTTCTAGTCGTTGTAATATTAATTTTCCTTTCTATTTCTAGTTGTGGAGTGGGCTAATGAAGCTCTCCAAGGCCTCGAAAAAGGTGCACCTTTTTCTCTTTTCTTGACCAAAAAACACTTCTCCGCTGTTGCTTCTGCACTAGGGAAAGATGACAGCGAATTATCCACGGTAAGCACTCTTTTGGGGGGGTTAGTTTCCAAGTTTTCAAATTTAATTTAGTGTGTATTCCATAAAATTTCAGCTTAGTGGCGTGATGAAAACTGAGTATCGCATTGCCTTGAGGTCTTCACTGCGACATGATTTTGCAGAAGGTGTCCGAGCAGTATTGGTGGACAAGGATCAGGTTCTCTCTTTTTCTCATGATTTTTATATTTTTTACTTGGAAAAAATGTTTCTCCTGCAACATGAGATAAACTTATCTCCAACAATCCCAAAACAACGTTTTGGGGGGTTTAGGAAAAAATAAAGGGTATTAGTAATTTTACTTTTCTTTTGAATCATGTAATTTTACTAAAATACCTTTTATTTTTTCCCAAACTCCCAAAACGACGTTGTTTTGGAGTTGTATGAGATAAGTTTATGTCATGTTGCACGAGAAATATTAATCCCTTTTTTTTTTGGTTGACAAACTGTAATATTAGTTGTTCGCTAAACTCTCAAAACGACGTCGTTTTGGAGTTGTATGAGATAAGTTTATGTCATGTTGCAGGAGAACTATTAATCCCTTTTTTTTTTTGGTTGACAAACTGTAATATTAGTTGTTCGCTAAACTTCGAAAGTGTAGGTGCAATTCGCATCTCTGCAGAAAATGTGTTGGGTGTTACTAAAAGTTATTAAATATTTTACCTTGCAGTATTTGAAGATAATATTGGTGAAATGAAATCATGCTAAAATGTGCTTGTCCTGTGTGTTTATATTCATACTTTCCTTCTTCCAAAGCTTGGTTAATTCTCAAGAATCTTCAGTTGAAAGCACATATATCTGGATTTTCCGCATATGAATTTACAGTTTTAAGTATTTATCTGGTTCTATCTTGCATCCAGTTCTTTTTGTGCTACACTGTTAGTGCTATGCATCCTTTTATATTTCCTCTTTAACCTCTTAAGTTATTTATCCGTCAATATTTGGTATATGTTGATTCCTACTTCAGTAATAGATTCAATAACTATTCCCCCGCAGAACCCCAAGTGGAAACCATCAACGTTGGAGGATGTTGATCCGAGTGAAGCGGAAGCTGTCTTTAAACCATTAGGGTCAGAGGTTGGGGAGTTGACTCTGTAATTTTATAAGGAAAGTGTACTCTTCTCGTTTCTTCAAATGCATTACAGAATTGTAGACAGTAGACACTGCATCAAATAAACGGATGGTGTTATCATCGAGTCCGGATCCGGCTTGAGGTCCAGGTCCAGGGTTTTGCTTGTACTGCTGTCAACATGATGATAACATTTAGTCCATGATCTTGGAAATCAAAGAACCATGTTGCTTCTAGTATACCTCCATGGAAGAAATGAAGGCTATGGTTTCCTTGATTTATCTTTTATTTTCTTCCCAAAATATTGTGACTCGAGGAAATCTAAGAATGTCCAAAATTTTACGTGGTATAGTTGGGTGAACTCATTTAATGTGTCAATTGAGACCTTTTTTTTTTTTTTTTGGAAATGTCAATTGAGACCTTTTATCATCCAGTCTTGGAATAAAAATAAAAGATTGGGAAAACTCGATTTTCTCGTGACTCGAGAGTATCACTGAATTCTGTTTTAAATTTATCACTTAATTTCATATTTTACCCGTTACTATAACGTGTATTATTTAAATGTTAAAAATATTATTAAATAAATAAAATGAAATGTGAAAAATAACCTTAATTAAAAGTAAAATGTTAATGCATGGATAAAAAGAGAAAAATATTTGTCCTTTTAAGGAATGATTATTTTAGTTAAAATTAGTATTTTTTATTTAAAATTTAAATTAAAACAAACATTCATTTTTTTTTCTCCTATAATTTTTATTGTGTATTTTTTTTCTTTCACTTAAAAAGATATAATTATATGTCTTTTAAAAGGCCAACATCAAACCTTAAGTAAAATATAAAAAATACTCTTCTTTCAAAATAAAATCATATGGCCTCCCTAAGTTTCAAATAAAATGTTATAAAAATTGGACCGATCCGGTCGGGTCAACTCGAAAATCGGTGAATCGATTATACATCGGGTCTGATTTTCATATTGGACCCATGTAATGGAACCGTTGCGATTCGGAGTGACCCGATTTTTGTAAAATTCAGTGTTCCGGTTAGTGCAATCGGTGACCCGACCCAGTTCATTAAAAAAAAAAGTTTATTCTTATCAATTGATACATTTCTTTTTTTTACTCACACACAAATGATTTGTTTTCTTTTGAAATACTTGAGTGATCTGTTGCTTATTGTGTTACATAGTTGTTTATCTACAAAGCTAATTATTATGTTGGTTATCCAATATGCAACGAATTTTGATTTTATAGTTAGAGATGTCGTCTACTGAACCTGAAGCATCAGTATCACCAGTGTTATATATTTGATTGAAATTTTATTGGACAATGATGTGTAATTCATATTTTTCATATTAAAATATTTGAAATTGGTATAATTTTTTATAGGTATTTGAGTATATTCATAATTTTTTTAATATAAATTATAGATTTACATATACTTACCGGGTCATGCAGTTGAATCAGTGACCCAGTACTTCGACCGGGTCAATAACTGAGCTGAATTTAATAACATTGAGTTAAACAACTTCCATGTTTGGTCGCCAAAAAAGAAGTAAAATCAATACAGGAATAAAAGTAGAGAAATGATATACTTACCACCACAAAAAGTTTATCACGTTTACTACCAACTTAATCACCATTGATTTCCGTTCAATCAAACAGTTATAGCTTATTGGGAATTATTGGGTCACTCTTATTAATTCCCAATAAACTTAACAAATTACAACCGTTAGATTAACAGAAATCAACGATGATTAAGATGGTTGTAACAGTGATAAACTTTTGTAGTGGTAAGTATATCATGCTCCATGAAAGTATGAGGAGAGTTATACTTACCACCCTTACAACCAATTTAATAACTATTAGATTAGAATTAAATCTATCGGTGATTAGTTATCCCCTATAATCTTAATTTTTTCTCTCACATCCCCTCTCTGTTTGCCCCTCTCTCTAGGTTTTTAACCCTTCTCTGTCCGCCTCTTCCTCTCTCTAGATTTGGAAAGTTCAATGGCAGCCTTGATTCAACAATTTAAAGATTGACCTCGGGGAAATATATATAAGAGCCTCGTCACTTTTAGGCAAGAAGGATAGTGGACGAATATATATATATATATATATATATATATATATATATATATATATATATATATATATATATATATATATATATATATATATATATATATATATATATATATATATATAAACTCTAAAGCATTTGTGGTAAAGGCTTCAACATCCTGAAGAAGAAATGATTTGGATATTTGGACAACATAATATCCAAATTGAGAATGTCCATGAATCGTAAAAAGATTATGCATATACTGCAATGGCCTGGGTTTGTCAAAGACAATGAAAAATTCATTAAGTTATTCATTAATCTTATTAAAAAATATTTTTTTACTACTTCACTGATCTGGATCTTTTACTCAGATCTTGGGCTGCTGCACCTAATTAGTTTATTTCTTCTTACTGTTTTGTTTTTGCTTTGTTATTTTTAGGGCATTGCCCCTTTTGTTTAGAAAAAAAAAAACTAGAGAGAGATAGACAGGGGATGAAAACCTAGAGAGAGAGGCAGATAGAGAAAGGGTGTGAGATAAAAAAAATTAGGATTATAAGGGATAATTAATCACCGTTAGATTTAATTCTAATCTAACGGTGATTGATTTGGTTTTTTACATTTTGAACCGAGCTGGTTCTTACTTTTCGGTTCGAACTGACGCGTTCATTCAATATTGAACTGAACCGGTAAGCAGTTATGCCCGTTCCCGGCCGTCAATCACGGCGTTCGCCGCTGGCGGCGGTTCATCGGGATCTTATCAGTGTCTATATATAGACTCTGACCTATTCATAAATTTTATCCGATTTTTTGCACTGTTACTATGTCAGATTTTTTCCTTCATCCGGTTTTGTATTCTCCTTTCCTTGTTTCGGTGTAATTCCTCTGGCATTCTGTTGTGTTCGTTCAGAGTGTTAACTGATAGTGCCATCATTTTTCATTTACAATCCGTTCTATTCTGGGAGACAAGTGTCCATGAATCTTCGGCATGAGGGAAAAAATTGTCTTAAGGAGACACTTTCTATGGGCTCAAATTTCTTCCACCATTCTGTATACTTCATTCATTCCTCTTCTGTATTTTTCATATACCGTAAATTTGTTCTTTGTTCATACCACAACACTGTGTTCATGATTAATTATCTCATTTGCTTAATACAGAGGTTTAAATCTCTTACTGATTTTTAATATCAGTCGGTTCTATTCAACAACATAGATAAAGTTTCGTGGTGATTTTGGTTCCTCTACACATGTGTATGCTCTTTTTTACGATCCGCTGCCTCACTTGTCTTGATTGCTTGGTTTCGATACAAAATGTCCTTCTTTCTTACGAACCTGCCTTGGTTAGTCGTTTTGATGTAGGGTTTTGGATTTATAACATGTTGATCGAAGGTATGGCATTCTTTTCTATAATGTACAGGTTTTTTCGTCCCATCATTTTTTAATCATATTGAATTTATGAGATTATTTTTTTTATTTTTTTTGGTTACAGATTTAATTTTTGTTTAGATAACATTATTTCATATGGTGACTTGCCAGATGTCGCATGGACAGCTTTCCATAAGTGCAAGACTGCTGTATTAAAGTAAAAACATTTTTTTTTTATTTTTTTATTTTTATAATTATTGTTTAGTAATGAATCTAACATTTTGCACGCGTGTATCACGCTTATGTGTGCAAAATAATCTCATTTTGGTATTACTTTTTTTCTCGGGTAAGTATTTCTCCAGATAAGTTATTTTCCCAAAACTCATTTTGAATTAATAAAGCATTTTCGTAGTTTTGTTTATGATATGAATTTTATTGAAATACATTTTATTAATTTTTCAAAAATTACGAAAACATATTCATTAATTCAAAATATTGTAGCTTTGGAGTCTTTCCCTCCAAACCTACGTCATTTTGAATTAATCTATTTCTGTAATTTTTTTTTTTTTTACAATATAAAATTTACTGAAACACTCTTTATTAATTTTTTTAAAATTATGAAAATAACTCTTAATAATTTAAAATGACCAAATATTTTTTCTCTCTCCATTATTTTCTCTCCTCTCTCTTGAATGTGTGTCTATACAAGATTGTTTTTTCTCTTAAATTACATAAGAAAAATAATCCCCATTATTTTTTAGGGATATATGTCTCTTCAACAGCAGAAAAAAAGAAATTACATGCAACAGTCACATGTTATTTTAATACAAAATTTATCTTGAATTAGTTAGAAATAACTTCTCATCATCGACACGAGATTAATTGCGCCCTTGTTTTTATCATATTTTTTGTTTTTTTATATTTTATTTTACATTAAGGTTTTCTACCACGTACAATACATGTTCCATTACAAACTTATTATCTATCTGATCACCAGTAGATTAACATTTTATCTTTTTTCAAAAACTTTTTAACATTTGATATCTCAATCCAATGATGATGTGATAGATAAGAAGTTAATAATAAGAATGTTTGATAGTTAGAATATCCTCACTCGTATAATTTTTATCTTAAACTTTCCCGATACAAAAGGACAGCAGGTAGGCCTTGTCCATTTCTTGTCATTTACAGTGGTACAAAGTCAAACATTGAAACTCAAAAGTTACACCGTGGTGGTGTTGGTCTGTCTCCAACCAATAACCATCTTCCTCCACGACTACGAGTCAAGCGTTGCAAGAAATTACCAGAGTGAGTAGAAGGAAAGGAACACTCACACAAGTACAAACGAAGAAGTCATGGAGAATGTTCCAAACCTACCTCAAGAATTGTTGGAGGATATCCTTATCAGGCTTCCATACAAATCGTTGGTTCGCTTCAAGTGTGTCTGCAAGCACTGGTATGCTCTTTTTCATTACCCTCTTTTCTTGTCTCGTCACCTCTCAAACTTTATCCAAAACCACAACTCTGGCCATAGCGTGCTTCTCAGGCTTTCCTTCCCTACTTTATTCGGAGATGGCTTGGAAAATTATAAACTATTTTCCTTGTCTGCAACTGATGCTGATTTTTCAGCTGTTCAAACCTTAATTCCCAAATTCAATATGCTTTCAACCAAGTTCCAAATTTGTGGTCACTTTAATGGTATTTTGTGTTTGTCTATTGATTATTGGCCACGCAGTAAGGAGGTTCTTTTGTATAATCCCGCAACTAGAGAATTTAGATGTCTTCCTGATAATGTTTTGCGTTTGAAACCCTCATCAGTAGCTTTAGCTGTTGGAATGGGGTATGATCCAATAACTGATGATTATAAGGTTCTGAGGATTTGGAGAGTGGATGCATTTGATAATGGTGGTGTGTTTCTTGGTCGTACGAATCGGGTTGAGGAATATGCTTTAAGTACTGATTCATGGACATTGCTGAATGATACCAATGCAGGGAATTTTGCTTTTGAGACTGATTGTTTTGCAATGTACTTTAAAAGAACTTATTATTGGTGGGCATTCAGCCGCGAAGACAAGTCCTCAATAATCGTGGCTTTTGATATGGAGGATGAGGTTTTCCAAAGGGTACTAATGCCACCCCATATTGATATTAGTGAACCTGATGGTAGATCTCTAGCTGTCTGGAATGACTCCATCTCACTAATTTGCTGTACTTATCATGACCTTACAACATCCATTGACATATGGGTGATGGATTTGGTTGGCGCGGAGGGTTCTTGGACCCTAGTGCGAAGTATAAAACATCTTAGAGAAGAGCCTAAACCATTAGTTTTCTGGAAAGGTAATGAGCATCTTATGGAGATGTCTTGTGGAAAGATAGAGTCCTATAATGTTGGTACTGAAGAAATTAAGGATGTCATGATTAAGGGTTATACAGTTCAACATTCATCTCAAGCTGTGAATTATGTGGCAAGTACAGTTTCATTGAAGGGTGGAGGAAATTACCTTATCTGATGCACCTGTTTCTCAGTTCTTTCTAATGCAAGGTTCCCAGTACAGCTTTCATTTCTTTAGAAACCTTACTGACTGAGTGGTTTCTGATTTGGTTTCTATGCTGGGCAATATTGAACTCATTTCACTTTTCTCATGTTTATTGATGTTGTAATGCTGATTGTTGCTGTTTGTTGCAAAAAAGAGCTAGCGGATCTAGCAGTCAGCTTTTAGAGATGAAGTTAACTTGGTGCTGTGGAGTAAATTTTTTACTTATTTTTGGGAACTACCAGAATTCTTCTTTCATATTAGAGGTTCTTGTGTTAATAAGTAGCATAAGCTTCTGTGAAATTACGTTCTTTTAGCTGGAATGGTTTGTATTTGGAATTTTGGATTCAACAGAATGCTAGAGTGCCGCTAGCCAGAGGGTTTTACCTGAACATCTTATTTGGGTTGAGCTTGTTTTTCTTACCTCTTTGTGGGGCTGAGCTAATGTGTCTATTAGCGGGTTTTGTTGGCAGATATGCAAAAGAACTATAAACTAGAAAGATTGAGCTGATGTTCTTCACTTTTTTGCTTTGTCCTCCGAGTAATTTTTCTTTCCGTTTGAGAATTGTTCCTGATAACCTCTGGTTTGTATCTAACATATACTTCTTTTATTAGAAAAGAGAGGAAATTAGCAAGTGATGATCAGCTTACGGATTTTTGTCTCGAATTTGCATGAGACTGCATCCATATATTCAGACATATATATCATGGACAAAATATTTGTGATTTCAAATGACACAACTTATATCATTTCACTTTCACAAGTCAATATTCTCCCCTTTTATCTATTTCTTTCTCACTTAAGTCCAATTTTACATCATTAAAATGACACACATTTTTTCCATATATCAGAGTTTTCCAATACACTCATAATACATGTCTCTTCCTTTTCAGGTGGACATATATCATATCATATTTACTTAGCTGCTTGGTTTTCTTTCATCCGTTGTTTCATTAAATCCATCCATTCATCCTTACACTTAGTTCTACAACTTAATTATAGAGAAAGAAGGATCAAGAGCGAAAGCATTTTGATTGTGAATATAAGTCGCTGATCTCTTACATCTATGTGATGGGCTATGCACTATCCGTAATACAATGTTGAAGAGCTATATTCAGCTAATTAGAAAAAGAAATGAAATAAATAGGGCAGCTAATGTGTATACTATTCCTGCATTTCCCTTCAAATTAGACCACACATGTCATGTGAACCAATGTTACAGATCAAGCCAATTCAAGGACATCTAAGAAACAAAGTAAATAATTTGCTATTTGAGTTGACAAAACCAACAGTAATGAACCTCGACAGAATCGCTTCTTTGATGAAACTGTAATCAATCAGTGTTCTCTCATGAAAATTTGGATTGGATTGTATGCAATATAAAATACTGCTTGATTATTGTAAATCAGCGTTTTTTTGCTTTTACTTCTCCAAACTTTGATTCTTGAAGCATTTTTCAGAAAATCCCAAAACGAGAGAAAGATAATGTTGTTTTTTTTAAAAGAAGATGATAATGTTGTTTTATTTTAAGGAGAACAATTGTTTTTCTTGTACAGACGTCGATTTCAGTGCTCTTTTTTTTTTGGGACAAAAAGTAGGTCCCATTAAGAATTGTATCTATAACACTAGAGGATCTCCTATCACACTAGAGTAATATAGCCCTTGTTTTAATGATAAGTTTTCTTCTTTTATATCAAAATACCTTCTCTAGAGGTTTCCAATCTGTGCATCTAATTGTTAGTCTTTCCCATATTAGTTTCTTTTATTATTAATACAAGACTTTCATTCCTTTTTCATCCCTTATCCGTCCTTAAGCCTTGTTATCTCATTATTTGTCAAACTTTTGGGAGTTTTTTCAGACATTATTTTTTCTTCTGTCTCCAAGTCACCATTGTATAGAGTTTTCAAAATTTAGGATCATGCTCACAAGTCACATGTTTATAAAGCCACATCTTATTGATATTTAGCTTCTATACTTGGACTTTACAATTTCCTGCTTCTTATTCTTAACGAGATACCAGTTGTGCCCAATACAATAAAAACACCCTGAAGTAGAACATGATCATAACAAGACCCATCTCAATCCGCGTCAATATAACTAATCACGCGACCTTATCTCTTATCTTCGTAAGTTGTTATAACAGTCCTTGGACTTGTGCTCCTTTAATAACTTTCTATCACCATCACATAAAGACTAGGAATTGACAGCCAAACTCACAACATTGGGATGCATAGTGATATTGAGATAGTTTAGCTTTCCATCAAGTCTCTAGTATCTCCCAACTCTCAAGGTCTGCTGAAGTCTCCGGCTGTCCTAGGAAGTGCATCAACTGGTTTGCAATCTAATAATCTAGCATACCAGCTTCATCCAGTATCTTTAATGCATACTTAACATGAATTATGGCGCTAGAAAACAGCCTGACATGCCACATGTAAAATTTACTTGAAAATTCAGATGAGTTGTTTTAAAGCACAGACAAAAGGAACTTATGTCATGGCGACCAATAAGACAATAAACTTCTATTAAGATTTTTCCTTGCACTTCTAATTTATAATTTCTTGTGGTACAGGTACATTGAGAAATTCTTACCAGGACTTGAACTTCAACCTTTATCTAAATTACAACCCAATCAAAAAATAAAAAATTTCAACCCAATTCAACTAATTTTAGCTAAGTAGATCATCAAAACCAGTATAAGTAAACGTGAAAAGCAAAATTTGTTTCCAAACACAAATGCTGAGCTGTTTTCTTCTCTTATGACTGCAGACTGTCATGCTCTTCAATATCTATTCCAGGTGCTGCTGCTGCTTCAACTATTTCTATAGATTTATTGTTCGTAACTGAGAAGGAAAACTCAGAAACCAAGGCCAAATGGTCGCTTCCCACTTTCTATTGATCAAGAAAAAAACTAGTTAGATTAGTGGGGGGAAACCGCGCCACAAAATAAGGATTGCAAGCATATGATCACTTAATCGTTGTGAAGTGCTAAAAGATCAATTGCACCTACTTCATATCAAAAACAGCTCTACAAAGCGAATGATTGTTATGCTCATAAATGAAAATATAATAAGAAAAATGATGAGATGCATAAAGAATGACTAACGGGAAAGCATCAACAAAATTTTGAAAAAGCCCAGTCAGATCAAACCGTAAATTCAAGACATCATTATTATATTCGTCCAATTCCCACAAGCAACAGATTAATGATTCAACCTTCAATCCTGTTCTTTTGTTTTATTGGGTGCACGGGTGGGTGGGCTGAAACCCAAAAAAATCTCATCCTGCCTCTCCAAAAATCTTAAACCTTACATTTCTTAGCAATTTTGTTAGCTTTCCATTACATTCGGAAAAACCTCCTCAATCCCTTCATAGTGCATGCTGATCACATAAGCAATTTAACGCTTCAAGAATTTTAACTTATAATTGGAAGCAGTAATACCTTGCATGGGAGGCCACCTGCCCTCAGGAGATCGCTAATTGGAACGGTATCAAGAACTCTTGTAGGTACAATACCGTCTGAGTACCTGCATCAAGTGCAATCAATCTTAGGTAACTGTCATCGTTAAGGCTACAACCATCATATTTTCCACAACCAAAACCTTTGGCAGAGCTTAGGAAAGACATTGATTACCATAAGTAATCTACAGTACCAAGAAACTTTGAGTGATAGGAAGTTGCCAAGGGTTCACCATTGAATCCCCGCGTACTAGTTGAACCCTGAAAAGGTTTATCATTTTATTATTCTACTGGCATGGGCCAGGGGGAAGAAATATGGAAAATGATACATAGTAAAAATAGGTTGCAAAAGAATGGCTAGGTAGTAGTACATTAACTGTGGCATACGAACTATTCAGCTTTAATGGATGCACAGCCAAATGACGTTCAGAATCACCACTTGCAATTTTTACCTCTTCATCTGTCCAGCACTTGAACAATCTGGAAACAGTAGCTTGAGAGCATCATACTGAGATAACACTGAATAGCACAAACACTTTCAAGAAACATGCCTTCTTCAATGAATACACATGAATAAGTTGCAATCAACAGAAGAGGAGAAAGTGATAGCACAATTAATGGTCATCAAATATTATAATCCCACAAAAAAAAAGGGTCATAAAATGTTATAATTTATATCAACGAAATCTGCCATGAAAATGCATGTATCATATAAAAGAGTGTTTAATCCATATTCAGGAATAGACATTCATGAATAAATTATGGCACATTAATTTTATTTTATTTTAAAAGGTCAATGTACTTTTCCTTTTAGAAAACTTCAGGAGAAATAAAATATTCTTAAGGAAATAATGGAAATAAGATGAATATAGTTCTCGAAACATTAATGCAGAAAACACACGCACACACCCAAATACTAGACTCGAGTTTATAGGTATAAATGGTGAAAGAGTAAAACTACCTGATCTCAAAAATGTAATCAAACTGTGATGTCATTACTCTCATAAACTGTCAGCTTAATTTTGTGATAACTTATAACCAAACAGTGATTCTCTACTATATAAACTACACATTCACACCTACTCCGTACTTGTATTATATATTTAATCGCCAAAATGAAATGGAAAAGTACCCATCCAGAGAGATAAATGGACCAACTGTTTCTTTTTTCTCGCCTAAAACTTGAGCCGGACGACAGCTTTTTTGTCCAGATAATTCCTTTCTGTCATATAACATGATATTAAGCTGCAATTGAAAAGCACATCCAATTTCAAGGAAGCATCTTCAACATTAACTACATGCTTAGAATCATAGCATAATCAATCTTACTATCGTGGCCAGTATAAATGAATTTGCAAAACCAAGATAATGTGAATGAGATAACAATTTCAATGTTATTCACCTCTGACGATGACAAGAACTTGTATATTCCACTCTGTTGAAAAAAAAATTATAAAGAGAAATCAATATGTCAAAAATGAAGAACAGAAAGTAAATGACAAAATCCTATCTATTTTCTGGAATACGGCACCTGAGGAGTACTATTAAAATCACCAGCTAGCACAACAGGGGTATTACCCCATTTCTCTGAGAGGATCTGTGCTCTTGACAAGAGAAACCGAATCTGAAATATTAAACATTTCAATTATCGAGAGTATAGGAAGTTCTAGGAAAGCAATAAAAAAATTTGATAATGAACGTTGAAAAATAAAGTGAAATACATACTCGACTGGCATTTCCTAGATAACATAAGCTCTTTATGGATTAGGCATTAGTAGTTATCCCAACAATAGTTTACCACTGGATGAAAAAGTGGTCAACTGAAAATAGAATTGGCTAGAGCTCCAACGAAAATAAGAGGAACGGGTAATGGAAAGATAATAAAAAGCACCACATGCAAACAGCAAGTGTGCAATTAATGCTTCGCATAACACTTGATTTTACTTACTTTCTTTTGTGTTTGATACTTATACTTTTACTCCTATTACTTTTATATTTCATTTATCATATTCAGTTATTAATTATTTCAAGAAACATTCTCTCATATTAAATATGACTTCTTGAATATGTTAATAAAAAACCCTGCACAATGTTAATTTCCAAAGTTATAGTGCATGCGGAAAGGTCAAAAGCACCTTCCTTGAGCTAATCATTATAGAGTAGTGACGTTCTAATG
The DNA here is from genome assembly GCA_032173675.1 of Gastrolobium villosum. NCBI lineage: Eukaryota > Viridiplantae > Streptophyta > Magnoliopsida > Fabales > Fabaceae > Gastrolobium > Gastrolobium villosum. The sequence continues at coordinate 56,498 of JAVKPL010001242.1, read as the reverse complement.
TAAAAATGAGGTAACAAAAAAACACTTACTTGACCTAATTTAACTTCTCCCCTGTTTGGGTTATAAAGCACGTGGATGTTACCAACTAACAGTCTTCTGGAGTCAGATTCACACATCTGCCTGCACAGGATGAAGTTAGAAATGCAAAGGATGACTAATTGGATATGCAGTAGGACAATATATACAGCAATAACAATGAGGTAAAAAAGGATAGCTACTGCTTACGTTCAAGCTAATGTAAGACATCACATAATATAAAGCAATAGATGGACAAGGAGCTAGGAATTCAGGCAGCACCCTGGTGCCACAGCAATCACTTTTGTAAAGACTTTTGCTTTTAATAAATATTCCTACAATAACGCTGATAACCAATATCTCAACTATATAAGACATTCAGCTGTACTTGCAACTGTTACTTTTTCAAAGTCATGCCATGCAGTAGTAAATCATCAAGGGTTCAGACCCAGAGCTATTCACCCATCCCAGGTGAACATCTATTGGAATGGAAGCCTGGTATGTCATGCCTTGGACCCTGGCTTGCGGTAAGGAGAATGCAAGCATCAAGTTAAAATTTTCGGCTAGAGAAATTATGAAACGTAAAAGTTAAAGAGTAAATCCTGCATTTGCTTGTTTTAGGGTTCTGTGGAACAAACAATCTCCAACATTTGCTTCTAATTGTTTGGTGTGGGCAAAGAATTTTCTGACTTTGATTTTTGTTAGAAATATAATATAAAAACAATTCATGTGTATTCACCTACACAAGAGGGATAATTATTTTTTAATTAAAAAAGAAAAGACTACAAGAACATATGCGAAGTTTTAAAAAACCAAAAAGGACAAACCATTGTCATATCATTAAAAGAAATTAGCTAGCTGACATCAAAGAACTGATACCTCAAAAACAAAAACTTGAGCAACATTATCACGAAGGCCAATGTCCTTAAATTGAATGCTCTCTCCTTCCAATAACCGGAACCTGACAGACAGAAAGAAAAGAACAATCAGAGTGAATAGAATAGATCTATCAATTTTTATCTAACAACCAAAGTGAGCAATTAATATATTACTTATCAGCTTTCCAAAACATTGCACAACCGTCGACTGAATCTCCAGTGCGTCTCTACATCAGCTCCATTTACACAACTCATTAGGTCCTAAAATAGTTAGACACCTATAAATTGTGGTGTACTACTACCGTGCACAGGCTAATGACAAATTTCACATGTTTAATGATTTAACGAGGATCAAAACAGCTAAAAATTTATAATTTTCTTGAATGAACCGAAAATTGATCGAGAAGATGTCAAGCATTGAATAGACCAAACCGAAGTACAAAGAAGAAACACATGAAACTAAGCTGAAGTCTTATATATATTTGGCACATTATATGTAACAACCAACCTCAGATTCAGGTATACAGGAGGGTCTTAAATTCAGATAAAGTTTCGAGGAAATGAAAATATACCTTATAAGATCCTCTGTACCCTGCTTTAACCAAAATGTTTGAGAGTTCAAAATACTTGTCCACCTCCTGAGAATAACATTCCGAACATTTCAAGTTACTATTTTTGAGCTCCAAGTCTAAATAATGAATCAAGATTAAACATCTCTCAAAAGAACGGGGACAAAGGCTATTAATAAAGATGAAACGTTACTTGTAAACAGATAATATCAGGGTTCCATCCAAAGAGTTCATCACAAATAATCCTCCTACGACGATCCCAGTTAATATAACGAGAAGGAACGTTTACATATAAATCAGAGTGTTGAGAAGCATTTCTATCCGCGAGTATGTTATATGACGCCACAGTGAATCTTTCTGGAACATAATAATAAAGTAAATGAATCCACTCCAGTACGTAGTAGCCAAATGTGAAGAGAAGAGAGAGCAAACAGAACAGAAGCTGAGTGAGAAAGAAGAGAATTAACCTGGAGATGCGAACGGTTGATCAGCAGCTTCAACCCAATGGCGTTTAATTTCTGGAGAATTTGAACGCCATTGAATTTGGGAAGCAGTGGGGCCATTGAATTTGAAGCAGGTTGGGACAAAGAAGAAGGGATTGCGCTTCGATGAAGATGAAGACGAAGCTACGAGCCAAGATGAACAAGTAAAAGAGACATTGTTGCAGGCCATTACTCTCTCTCTCTCTCTCTCTTACCTTTGCATCAACAAGGAAACACCCAAGGTTAGCGCCACAATTCGTTATCTAATCCCAATGCCTCTTTCTCTCCCTTTAATCCTAACCGTTTCCTTTTAATCTTCTCTCTAAATAAAACGTTACACAACAAATTTTTTTACACACACAACATTTCATGAGACCTATAATTTTTAAAAAATAAATAAATAAATAAAAGTTAAGTCACCCAAAATAAATTTCTATAACATTACACAATCATTTTTCTTACGACATAACTCTTATAAAATCCATAAAATTTTTAATACTTCATACTGATTGGCTTAAAAAATTCCTAATTTTTTTACACTTTTAACTGAGAGTTTGATATTTATAATATAAGGAAAATGTGTATCATTTTAAAAGAGAGAGATAAATCAATCCAAAGAAAGTTGATAAAAAATAAAATAAAGATGTGGGTCCTACTGCTTTCTTTTTATGATTATAAAAGGTCATCAAAAGAATTTTTTTTCCTTATAATATTGTAGTAAGTAAAATATTTTCTTAGTACCTATAAAAAATGTGCGCTCTTTATCTGAAAAGAAAAGAGATAAAAAAAGGTCCATATATTTTAAGTGTGTAGGAGATAATTTCCTTCATCCCACCTTCATTAATCAAATTTAACGAGAATAATTTTTGGGTTTAGTGTTTGTCATTTTAAATGACACAACTTTGTGTCATTTTTAATGAAACTATGTCATTTTGGTGTGTTTTATCATTTTTCTAATTTATAAAATTAGAAATAAAAAGAAAATAGAGGAGAGAGAATGTAAAAACTTACCAGAACGACGTAGTTTTATTAAAAATGACATAACTTTATGTCATTTAATATGATAAACATTTTTTCCATAATTTTTTTGGAGATAATTTCGTGTCCTAATCTCTTATATTACTCTTATATTACGAAAGAGATATTAAACTCTTTATTCGATCAATTATATTTTATAATAAAACTATCATTTTATTAAAAGAAAATTTAAAAATTTTGTATGAAAATTCCACAAAGTTAAAACAATTGTTTATTCATTCTCTGCAATTGATTAATTTTGTGGAACAAACCTTATCAAACCATCAATCTACCAGTACAAGGATGGTTAACTAGTATGTACAATTTTTGTGTTTACAAAAAAAAATAAAAAATATACATTTTTAATTGGGCTTGTTTGGGCTAGGATTGAAACGATTCAAATCATAACCGTTTCACAGTTAAATTGATTTCTCAGTTCTGTTTTTATTTCTTTGTGAAACTAGGGCATAGAGCAGTAACCGAAAAAGGAAGGTGGAGTAGTAGAGATAGTGGAGGATCGCCAGCTCGATTGCACTGGCGTTCAAGAATCAAGAGGTCAGGGCCCTTAATTGATCTCGTAAGAGAATGTTTCGTTATTTAGGTTTTGGTCTAAAGTGTACGTGGTTGATTTCGCAGGCGATGGCGTCGATTGCAGTGTCTGCTGAAGCGGATCGGAATGTCATGACCATGAGGTAACCACATATCACGTTCGAATGAGAACCTTTTTTTATTTTATATTATCGAATGAAAGTTTGGGGATAAATTACACACGGAAGTAAAAGAAAACTTGAGTTTTGACTATGATATCCTTCCAGTGGTTGCTGCTGCTCATGGAGGGTGGGTTCTCCTCTTCTTCTTGTTCGTTTTTGCCTATGGCATCCAATTCTTGAATTTCTAAAAAAGATAGGCTAGGCCACTTCCTTTTTCCTTTTTCTTTTTTAAATTATGGTTTATGTCATGTATAGAAATAAGGTATATGAAATTATTATTTTATTGAATGAAAATAAATTTTAATAAAAAGAAATCGCGGTAAATTCTAATTGAAAGTTTGGGGATAAATTACACACGGAAGTAAAGTTGAAGAAGGACCATTGGGCTTTTGGCTTGGTGGTTATTACTTGTGGCGTTGTGGTTGTTCCCCTTCTTAGTTCAAGGTCAAGCCCCGAAACCCCAATAAAATAATTGAAGATAGGGGCGTGGTAGGAATTTTCCCTTTTGCCGGTCTTCAACTTGAGTATTTACTCTAAAAAATCTGAAAGGTGGATGCTTCTAGGTATTTACTAATGTTTGAGGGATTATATTTTCTTATGCAACAGAAGATATGTTATCTCTGTTGTACCCATAATTTTTTAAGTGGGATTCATACCTTTTTTTAGTGTGTATAAGAGATTTGTTGTATCATGTGACATGAGGTTAATATTTCCCGATGTTTAATATCCAAGCTTTCCTTCATCTCATACAATTGTATCTCTTTTTTTTTTGTTGGTAATCAGTTGATATGATGCACGGATACGGTGGACATGACACCACTAATGCACGGACACGCCAACTTTTTTGGAAAAATACGTGTCGGTGTCGTGTCGCCTGTGTCCCCACATACTAACACGAGACTTTTCAGCGTGCTTTGTCCTCACACACTTCCCAGGAAAACTTCCCAGACACGCGTCTTGCTGTCAACTTTTTACCGGACATCTTGTTGTATAGGTAGTACCAATTAATTCTTATAAGTTCCGACACGCACTTTGACAGAGTGTTATTCACGTAGTCCCCCGTCGCTGGAAGCCTGCCAGGAGCCGCTCCTTGTCCGTGCCCTTGCGCAATGTTTTTGGACACGTTTTTTTTTTGAATGTTTTTGGACACGTTTTTTTTGACACGTTTTGGAAGTTTTTATAAAAAAAAAAATTTAAAAAAATGTAAAAAACATTTAATAAAAATTAAAAACTTAAAGAATTTAACCCTATCTCTTTGCAAGCTCGCCTCTTTCTTCCTCGATCATCTGTGCTTGACTGTTTTGTTCTTCATCGTCCCACCCACCCCACCTTGGTTGAGCAATTTCTGAGTGGTTTCGTTAGGATCCATGTTTGTTTCCTTAAGGGCTACATAGATATCAGCATCAAAATGATTTCCTACGATTTCCTTGATCGATTGGATGGTTTTGCGCATTATAGCAGAGAGTATTTTTGTGCCAGCGCCACCTTCAGATCTGGAAACAGGGACCATTGCACCTAAAACTGAGAAGAACCCAGATAATAAAACACCAACACAAAGGTTAAAAATTAAAACTTGATGAAGAAGAAGAGAAGGGCAACGGAAGATTTCTTGGTTTTCTTCTTCTCAATTGAGAAAAACAAATAAAAAACAAAATAAAAAGACGAAAAAAACACAACTTGCTTTCCGTTTTGGAATTACTTAGCTAACTTGATTATCTAATCGTATAAGTATTGCATTTCTGAAGCTTATTAAATGCATATTAAACGCTCGGACACGTTTAGTTGAGATACGTCTTGGCTTGCCCTCATCCTTTCACCCGATCCTTGAGCTTCGGAAATGCAATGCTTATATGATTAAATAATCAAGTTACCTAAGTAATTTCAAAACGGAAAGCAAGTTTAGTGTTTTTTTTCGTCTTTTTATTTTATTTTTTATTTGTTTTTCTCGATTGAGAAGAGGAAAACCAAGAAATCTTCCCTTGCCCTTCTCTTCTTCTTCATCAAGTTTTAATTTTTAACCTTTGTGTTGGTGTTTTATTATCTGGGTTCTTCTCAGTTTTGGGTGCAATGGTCCCTGTTTCCAGATCTGAAGGTGGCGCTGGCACAAAAATACTCTCTGCTAGAGTGCGCAAAACCATCCAATCAATCAAGGAAATCGTAGGAAATCATTCTGATGCTGATATCTATGTAGCCCTTAAGGAAACAAACATGGATCCTAACGAAACCACTTAGAAATTGCTCAACCAAGGTGGGGTGGGTGGGACGATGAAGTGCTTTAAATGCTATTATGCTTTAATTGCTCAACATGGATACTAATATGCTTTAATTGCTCAATCATTCTGAAAGTGCTTTAATTACCATGAATGTTCTTGTTGATTGTTTTAATATGCACATTACATTTGCATTGGTAGGTTGGGAAGTGTTTATGCATGATACCAAAATATTCATTGATTCTTTTGCACAATTGCATTTAGATTTTCTTCCAAAAAGATAATTATGCAATATTTTTATTTAATATTAATGTAAATAATTAATATATTGTTGTTTCAAATATAATCACCTTTTATTACGTATAAACACTATTTTGTTGACTCTGGATAAGTTTCAAAAGATTTTTGGAACCATATAGTAACACAAGATATCATCTTCCTCAATCATCATCATTCAAGTTTGAGCATAAAGAACCTTAAGAGTTTGAAAAGAAAAGCGGAAGATATTACTAAAAATGACTAACTTTGAGCTTCAAAATCAATTTGGTATCATACAATCTTCGCAATCAATAATTATATTTGGAGAACCGATTCTTGAGGCAAATATATTTTGAATACTTAAGAATATTAATGAGTTTGAAGCCAAAGATACTTGTCGAGAAGAAGATGAATAGGAAGGGACAAGTGCAAAATCAATTACATTAATGGAAGAAACAATAGATCATATTAGAAAAGAATTGTCGGCGCGAGTGCGTTGTTAGCTTTTAAAAACTATAGTATAACTGTTATTATTTTTATGATTGTAACATATTTCTGAAAAAGTTGATTGTGTGTCCGAAGAACGTGTCGGAGAGTTGACCGCATGTCAGACGCGTGTCCGAGCGTGTCGGACACGTGTCTGACACGTAAATTTTCAAAAAATTGTGCGTGTCTGTGCTATACAGATCAGTTGTACCTCTTTCTGTTTTATGTGAATTGAAATAAGGTTTTATGTTTATTATGTTGTAGGAAAAGTGATTGTATAATGTTATAGAGATTCGTTTTGCGTGCCACATTTTTTTCTTTTTTCTTTTTTTGTTTTAAAATGTGTGGGCCCCACGAAATGTTGTGTGTAGGAAAGTTTATTGTGTTACGTCAAAGGAGGAAATGAAAACCCATTAAAATATCAAGTTGCATTATTAATAAAAGGAAAATTGTTTTCTCCAATCATAGGAGATAACTATATTATGTCATAGAGATATAAAAAGACATGTATGCAATTTTTAATTTTATTTTCTTTAACTTGTGGGCTCCACATTCTTTTGTCAGTGTAGGAAAAAAAAACTTCTAGAAGTATTACTCTTAATAAAAATATAAAATGAACTACTTGTTGAGTTTTGAAGTCATAATTTAAATGTGAATGAAACATGACTATCAGCCCTACCCAAGAAGTTGCTTTTAAAAATAAAATAAAAAATACTCTTCAATAAAGTCAAAATATATATCTGTTTTTCAGAAAGTTTATATTTACAAACTTTTTATTTACAAATACTTACAAACTCCTCTATGTGTGATCGGTCATACTTTAAAGTCATACTTTAATTACTTGAGCGTGTGACTGGTCATACTTAGTGTAATTTGTAAAAAAAATTTGTAAACGGATTATTCCTCATTTGTTTTTTTAAGCAAATTATTTCCTTCTACTCCAATCCCCCTTGGAATTTCTTCTTTTCCAATAGAGTTCCTGCATCTCGTCTCTTTTCTGGTTCTACTTCAATTTTAGGTAGGCTCTTCTTCGTCCTTTATCTGTTTGTCTGTTTGCTTTTCAGTTGTGTTCATTTCTCTTTGATGATGCAGCATTGTATGTGATAATGCAGCGTTGTCACTGAAAGTGAGCATGTTTCGGGAAACAAATAGGAGGGTGAAGGGGATAATTATGAAATTCTCTTGAATCATGGTGATGGGCCAAGTGCCCGTAACAATGATCTAAAAAAGAAGAAGAGAGGAAGGAAGAGAGAGAAAAGGCAAGTCAGAGATGAAAAATTACAACACTCCCTTCGTCGGATCTTGGATTATATTGATCAATTGTCACATAGATTGGAGTCAATTAACTCTTTTAGCATGACTAGATGCCTTACTCTGCTAAAAGAAGTACCAGGTTTAGAGGAAGGCAGCTCTACATACAAATTGGCCCCTCGAATTTTTATCCTAAAACAGAATAGAGAGGCATTTATCTATTGGGTTTTATAATTCTCATTTAACATGAGAATTTGAATTTTCCTACACACCCTTCGATTTTCGTGCCAACATGGGGTCTTACACATAATTTTTTTTAACATACGGAAGGTATTGAGAAATATAAAACCCTTATCTATTACATGGAAAATGAACCTCACAAAGCTAGTAAATTTCTAAGCATGTTTACTATTTGAGCATGTAAAAAACTACAGATGAACTTTTACTTGGTTTTGTATTTAATTTTGAACTATTACTTTGATTTGTATTTTATGGTAAACGTGTACTTTAGTTTCTATATGATGTTGCAATGACATTTCGGTTTATATTGGAATTATGGAAATGAAGTTTTTTTTGTTTCTAGTCTATGACTCTACTGTGATTATTGTTTCGTAATACAATTTATATTTGTTTGAATAGATACATATAACAATAATGAGTTGTTTCAATAGAATGAAAGTGCAAATAAATCACCATACGTGAAGAATATGTTTTTAGGAAAATATATTTCTCGTGTTATATGAGATAAGCTTGTTTCGTGCGTATACAAAAAATGGGTGAGATTCACTTTTTTTCTCTCTCACTCTTCTTCTTAGTTAACTTCATCTTGTATGAGATAAAATTATTTTATGCAACATGAGAAACATATTTCTCATGTTTTTATCATCAACTAAATTAGTTCTTATGTTTGTCTTACAATGCAATTATCTATATGGAGAGGAACAAAAAAAAAAGTAACATTTGATTATATCTGAACATGGATGGTTGGTAGAATTGAAAGAGGGAATAAAAATAGATTTTTTTGAGCAATTTCGAATGAGAAACCCTGTGTTTAATAGTTTGGTAAGTGACTTGATTCAAAACCATGAATTAAAGCCAACCCATGTTGACATTGAGGAAGTTTTGACAATAGTTTTTGTACACATTGGTGATGAAGCCACTTACAGAGAGGATGGAGAGAGATTTCAACATTTTACAGAGACAATATGAAGACAATTTCATCATGTATTAAAACTTGTTTAAAGTTTAGGACTTCAAATAATTAAGATTGACAATATGTTTAGAGATGCTCTAGAATATGTTAAAGAAAATGAACGATATTGGCCATACTTTAAGGATTGAATAGAAGCTATGGATAACACACATTGTTATTTATGTTTTTACGCATAAAAAAAAATCCTTATACCAGCATAAAGGGAATAATTACCATGAATGTTCTTGTTGATTGTTTTAATATGCACATTACGTTTGCATTGGTAGGTTGGGAAGTGTTTATGCATGATACCAAAATTTTCATTGATTCTTTTGCACAATTGCATTTAAATTTTCTTCTTCACCAAAAAGATAATTATGCGATATTTTTATTTAATGTTAATGTAAATAATTCATATATTGTTGTTTCAAATATAATTACCTTTTATTACATGTAAACACTACTTTGTTGACTCTGGATAAGTTTCAAAAGGTTTTTGGAACCATATAGCAACACAAGACATCATCTTCCTCAATTATCATCATTCAAGTTTGAGCAGAGTTATTGAAAGAACCTTAAGAGTTTGAAAAGAAAAGCGGAAGATATTACTAAAAATGACTAACTTAGAGCTTCAAAATCAATTTGGTACTATACAATTTTCGCTCTCCATAATTATATTTGGAGAACCGATTCTTGAGGCAAATATATTTTGAATACTTACGAATATTGATGAGTTTGAAGCCAAAGATACTAGTCGAGAAGAAGATGAATAGGAAGGGATAAGTGCAAAATCAATTAAATTAGTAGAAGAAACAATAGATCATATTAGAAAAGAATTGCCGGCGGGAGTGCGTTGTTAGCTTTTAGAAACTATAGTATAACTGTTATTATTTTTATGATTGAGATATGCTATTATGTATTTTTCATTTCTTAATCTTTTTAGTCATTATCTTTGTGTAAAATAATTAAATAAAAATTTCCCAGTCTTCTATAATTAAATAATGTCACAGTATTAACAAATACAAAGACAATTTGATTATGAAATTTTTAAGCTTATAAGTGCTTTTCGTTCAAATATGATGTGGGAAAAAATTAGATGTATTTTTTAATAATTTTAATATATATATATATATATATATATATATATATATATATATATATATATATAAAGTCCATCCTATTGCATGCAAATAAAAAAACCCAAAAACATTGCACTTTAATCCCTTACAAAAAAAAGACTAGTCCTGAGATCCCTAAGAAATTCAAAGAGAACTCATTTAGTTATTTTAGTCTCTCAAAAAGACTAAAATAGGTCCACTTTGAATTTCATAGGAATAAAGCGACTAATTTTTGATGTTGTAAAGGACTAAAATGAGCACCGTGTTTTTTTGTTAAGAATCAAAAGGGACTTTACTCTTAAATTAATTAAAAAAAATTATTATTATTTTTTTCTCTATTTATATCATATCCTATCACTTAAAACACAAAATAGAATGTTTATTAAAAAAAAAAAAAAACACAAAATAGAATAACACACTCCTTATCTAATACGCATTAAATATGAAATTATGAAGTTAATATACTTTCCTATTCTTATCCTGTTTATCTTTTATCTTATCATATCCATCCAAGGAGGCCTCATCATGTTATTATACTCTCGTTGATCATTTTTATGTGCGCCCCCTCCGCGTCCTATTATATCATCACGAACGCGCACAAAGCCCCCAATATCGTTGACTGGTATTGGCATAATAAGTGTTTTAGATCTTAGATTTAGATGACTTGATGCTCAAACAGAGCTCAAAGTCGAAATCAACTTTCAAGTACCCATGGATTCTATAGCATACTTTACCCATCTCACGAACCGTTGATATCAAGCCCTAAAAGAATTAATCGCACAAAATATCTGCTATAAAAGACTTTCAAACTCTCGATACGAAGAAGTTTGTGTTTTATTTGTTTTGTTTAGATGTTTTCATTTACAATTACTGAAAATAAACAGATAACAAACTAAACATGAGTACTTCCAGCGTTTTGAACATATACATCATCAAGCCATCACTCATCTATTTGGAAGACTTCAAATTTTTAAGCTGTCAGCATTAGGCTCCCCACTTAATTGAAAAAATTGGTTACTGAAGACATCAATGTACGCTTTTTCAAGTTGAACATATACTGCATTTTCCTAAACCAAACTAATGTACAACGCTATATAGCTTTGCTTTAATGTATACGCCAGCTAGTGGCTTGAACGTCAACTGCATTGGCATCAACAAGAATACAAAGGTACAACGCCATATAGATGTCCAGACTACACAGGAATTCAATTGACTGTAATGCCTTCATGAAATTACACGGAAGGGGAAAGCAGTGTGATGCAGAATAAGAAAATGGAGCTATGCTAGTTACAGTATAGTTATATCAGCCCAGGCAAAAGATAACAGATTGTGAAACATTGAAAGGCCAACGAATTTAGTGGGTAGGGAGCACTGAAGAGAATGACATGAATATGAAAAAGAATCATTACTGACACCTACACTAATTTAGTGAACATTGGACTTCCTGAAACTGCCGAGATATCAAATGACAAGAAAAGAAGTCTGTATTCACATCCATAGGAAACTTAAGGGCACTTTCTTTGGATATAAGAAGCGCCTTGCTCTTCGTACCTATCAATAGCACAGTAAAACAGTTCTGTATTAGAAAATTATTCACTCGAATTTAAAAAGCCAATTTGGGAAGCCTAACTTGGATGTTAAATAAGAAATTTTAAAAAAAGAATGATGGGCCTATAATAACTAATCCAAGCCCATTAGTATTTTAGAATTAGTATATATAGAAGTTTAGGGTGATGTTTTTGTTTTTTCTTTTCTTTTTAAATGCATGTATTGAAGTTTAGGGCGATGTTTTTGTTATGCATGTATTGAATACTGTTTAGTGGGAAAATTGAGAGACCTGTAAGGAACTCTTGAATCTAGGTATTTGGTTTGAGGGGGGAGTTGAGGCTTTCTTGAGGTTTATTTTCTGCATTTATATTGTATTAGTGTATGTAAAAAGAGATTATGCCTCCATTGTTAATGAATTCAGTCTTGTATTTCTTTGGGTTCCATCAAAGAAGCACCAGGTCAAGAAGAGAAATGAAATATTTCTCATCATTTTTAATTCAACAATATAAACTAAAGTTCAGAATGCTTAATTTTATGTATCGAGAAAACCATCAAGAACTGAACCAAACCTTCAAAACACACTAAACTGAACCCAAAAACACCAAACCTATTAAATCTGGTTTTTTCCATTTTTTTAAAATTTAGTTATTTACTTCTACAAGTAAGGGGGCGAACCAGAGCAGTGGTAAAACTGTTCTTTCATGACTGAAAGGTTATGGGTTCGAATCCAGGAAACAGCCTCTTCGCAATTATGCAAGGGTAAGGCTGCGTACAAGGATTACCTCCACCCCACACTCGCTAGTCGGGTTTAACGGGGAGTGGTTTTTTTTTTTGTTTTTTTTTTTACTTCTACAAGTGTGGGTTGGTGCACCGGATTTAACCAAACCAAAATGGTTTCTTTCATAGTCACTCTAAAACCAAAATCCATATCACTAGCTTCATATTGTGGTATCAAATGGCATGAGAGCATCATCCACCACAGAATAAGTGTCAACTTCTTCGGTGAGTATCAACAACATTATTCAATGCAAGGACAGCACCAGCAACAAGGTGATGGCAGTGGGTGTTAGTGAGATGGTGGCAGTGAGCATTGCACTACTGTGTGGTGATGCCTCTGCACTCACTGAACCTTCAATTTGCAGTGTCTGCGATTTTCTATCTGATCTAATTTCACTGATTTGTACCTCTGCGCTTCTCATCTTTGTACTTGTGTTGCTGTCTTTGGTGTTTTATACTGATTATCATTATGGTACAAAGTTTTGAAATGTATAATTTGAGATATATTAGGTTTTGCCTCTGCATTTTGGGTTTTATTTCGGCAAGATAATGCCAAAAGACATGGATATTGGGTATCCTTCCTCACTATAACCAATTAAACAGTTAACTGAACCTAAACAGTGGATTAATTTGGTTTGGTATTTTTTGATTTCCAAACTGGTTCATCAATTATCCAACTAAACCGGTTAGAGCACTGTCGGACCCATATAGGGGACGAGTCTGCCAGGACCATTTTCTCTAAGTTAAGATTTGAATCTCTATGGTTGAATTGAACCAACCTTATTTTTTGGTTTATTGTAATTTGGTTTGTGTTTTGGAAACCAACTGCATGGTGCACACCACTATTGAATTTAACTTTCATGAAGGTGAACAAATTTATATAACCAAGCTTTTTGCAATCAACTAACACTTACTCAGACTTGGAGAACCACATCTGCTGGAAGGAGCCAAGAGAAGCCAATATACTCCCCCCTATCCAAACACTGCATATAGAGTAACCATCATGACTTGGATAATGTATTCTTGATGCATAAACAAGCACTCAAATACAAAATCATAATACATCATCTTGAGTTTTCATTGTTTGAATAAAAATCACTTATGGAGAAGAGAGATAACTGGAACAGATGTTGCAACATGAATCGCCTCAACCATAATATGATCAGTTGAACACAGAGGTACACAATAGAGACAGACAGACATCATACCTAAACCTTCTTTCAGTAGCATTTCCACTGGCAAATACTTTTACTCTGGCAGCTTGAGGGGACTCCTACAAACAAAAATCACAGCTCAGTCATTTTTTTATATATGAACACAAATACCACTGCATGCAACCTAAAAACTTCATTCCATCAATTTGATAAATGTGTTCCACTTTCCAAAAAACTTAAAAAAAGAAAAAGGTTGTGTTCGTCTCAGTTTTATGCTCTCAAAATCTAGATCAAAGAAAAGAAAGAGGCTAACATGCAACCTAGAAACTTCAGCCTTCTTACAACAACTTTAGCCTTTACAATTACTGGTCCTCTACTATTTTTTCAAGTTTTCCACAAACTTTGGTCTTTGCTTTGTGTCTGTCTGTTTATGAGTTAGTGATGGTGAGTGGTAAAAGGAAAATTTATTAGATTGGAAAAAGGGAGTAAAAACAAGGTGGAAGAATGATTTTCTCCATAATGCAACAGCAAAAAAGAAATGCATCATATAAGAACCCGCACCGCTAATTAAGGAAATTAATTAATTAAATGTGAGAATTAGGAAATAATTCCATAATTGACCCTAATAATTATTATGAGGCTCTAATAATTATAGTAAGTGGGTAATAATGTTGAAAGTCGCTTTTAGGGCGAAAAGCACAGATACCGGTTCTGCTACCCCCGGTATAAATGTGTACCGGTGAAGTATCCCGGAAAATTATAATAAATGCATGATAATTACTAGAATAATATGTAGGGCTTGTAAAACGAGTTTCAAGTCAAAATAATGAGAACTGGTGCCAGAACTAATACTGGCTATGGAAAAGCGCGTACCGGAAAGGTGCTCCGAAAAATAAAATAAAAATATGACAAATCTTAGAAAAATGAGTAGGTTAAGATTCCAAAGTTTGGGATTAAAATGTTTTGCGTAGCTATTAATGCTAATATTGCGCGTTAAATGCTGAACCGCTATAAATAAGCACACTTGGCCTAAAACCCTAGACAAACCAGTTCTTCCTACGTGACTCCTTGGGTGGCTGAGTGCTTGGCACTGTTTCATTGCCATTCTTCATCATTTTGGGACCAAGCTATCACTTTTCTCTTGATTTTCCTTCTCCTTTTTCTTGTAAACACATGTGTGTAGCATTGGGAGGGTGTTGAGAGGCTTGTTTATGAGTTTGTGGCCTCTGTGGTGAGGTAAAGTTGCTGACTTTGGGGCTGTCTTCTTGGGTTTGGGAGGTGTGACCTTGTTCTTAACTTCTTGAGCTTCAAGAAGCCACCTTTTGGCATAAAGGGTCAAGCTTGAAGTGCATTTTCGTAGCCTTGTGAAGTCAGAACCTTGGGGTTGCCTTAGAGGGTTCCTTTCTGTTTCATTTTCGGAGTTTAGAGCTCTTGAGGTGAGCCTTGATCATCTCTTTGCCATTTTGATGATTTAAGCTTGTTTAATCGGTTAAAAATCATAACTTGAACCTTTTAAGTAAAAGAATGTGTTTATGAGTTCATGACATGTTAGTGCTTATCTGTTTTAGGAGTCATTGGACTCCCAATCACATTTGGACCCTTAAAGTTGGGATTGTGCTTAGAAGGCAGTTCGTATTTCTACATCCTGTTGAAGAAGTATTCGAATACTTTTCGTGTAGTATTCGAATATTTGTTCATCAGGTAGTCGAATACTCATTGCTGGAGTATTGGGATACTTTCGGGGAAGAAATTATTTGATTACCCTTGAAGAAGTAGTCGAATATTTAATAGTATTCGAATACTTGGGGTTTTGTATTCGGATTTTGTATTCGGATACTGGTGGAAAAGTATTCGGTTGCCTTGTAGTATTCGAATACTTGAGTGAAAGTATTCAGATACTTTCTGGAGAGCTGGAGTATTCGAATACTCATCGGGGAGTATTCGAATACCTCCTGCAGAAAATGCCTTTAACAAGTTAAAATGAGATGGGAAGTCTTAATTACTTAATGTAACCTTCAGTAATGGTTATTAATGATGAATTGCTGTTTAATCAGATTGTGATTGAGCTGCTTGAGGGAGTTGAGCTTGTGTGGACTCTTGGCATGGATAGTTAGCTTGCAGGGTAAGCTTTCGTGTCCTCGGTTTAGCCATGTTGTGGTTCCACCATGTCCCATGGGGATATGGTTATATGCATGCTGTGTTACATGCTTTTGATGTTTTGGAAATGCTGTTAAGCTTTTATATGCAATGTGCTTTTATAATATGCATGTGGATCCACCTATACGGTAAGCCTGAGTATGTGACGCATACAAAATGGTGAGGCTGTGGGTGAGGTGCAAGCGATGTTCCTTGTACTACTATGTGGGTAATAGACTTATTCCTGCATTTTCTCTGGCCAGTAGAATAGTGATAACACACATGTCATGAATATCTGTTGCACTGCATACTTTTGGAACTTATAATGGATATTACTGTTTTTGGAACTTATATTGCACATGTAAGTAAACTTGGGGTGGAAGATCCTTGAGGACCCCTTGTCTTACTGAGATTTATTGTTTAGAGATCTCACCCCACGTTTGGAGACGCTTATTTCAGGTTCAGGGAACCCAGGGGTTGAGACTCCTAGTGGCAGGAGGCCAGAGCTTAGTTGATGCATGTTGTATGCTGTTATGAGCTGATGCTGGATGCTGTTTACTGTTTTCATGCCTTTAGTTTCAGTTATTATATTAGTATTGCTATTGAGACTTGTTGGACATTGTTGCCTTATTTGGTGAGCATGGGGATTGTCCATGCCACATTGACTTGTCTTCATGTTTTCAGACATTAGTTGATTAATGTATCAGGATATTGTCCAGACTATGTGTTGTAGATCCGAGACTTTAGATATTCACTTTAATATTTATAAATGAGGTATTCAGTTAATTGTCTTGCAATTTACATACAGGCGATATTTTATGAAATTGATTAAGTAATCAACTTGGCTAAGTATAATGACGTCATAATTGAATTAAAGAAAAAGTTATTACACATTTTAATTAAGCGTAGCTTAATACGATGACATGTTAACAAATTGGGTTAACACGGGGTGTTACACATTAGCTCAAAATATCTCTAATCCCTCAGCTAGTCCATCAAAGAAGCCTCTTTAAAGGAACCACAAGAAGCCTTTTGGTAAACTGTTACGAATGCACCACATGACAGATTTGATAGTGTATGGAAGGAAGAGATGTAGGGGATCAGCCCCTAACTAACAATCCGGAGTCAGCATTGGGTGGTAAATGGGAATCTGTTGGACATGTTTCTTGTGACTGACTTGGTATCAAATTGGGAAAGCTCGATTTGGAAGGCTATTCTGAACCTTTGTATTTCATTTTCTTCGCATTCAATTGCTGTAATTTCCTTGTTTCAGACAATTATGTACCACACACTGGGAGTATGATATAAATTTCCATTTTATCATAAATTTCATAAACTTTATAGCCTATGCAACCGAATCCCAAAAAAAAAAAAGTAAACTTCCATAAAACTGAACATGAACAGGCATTGGATATTTAAATGGAAAACAACCCAGAAAATTGGCATTCAGAGAATGAATTGAAATGTGCTCTTTAAATTTCACCTCTAGCAAATCTTTCTCAATGCGTTCCTTCAATTGTTGCATTGAAGCTGTACCACCAGCAAGCTGAGATAAAAAAATCAATTTGTAAACTCAGAGAGAAGAAGGTTTTTGTGTGTGTGTGTGTGTGTGTGTGTGTGTGTGTGTGGGGGGGGGGGGGGGGGGGGGGGCGATCAATATCAAAGTTACCAGTATGGTACTAAATAATTCTCTTCGAATGTCCACATCACACTTATTAATGCTGTCTATGACCTGCACATATCCAAAAGAAGCAGCAAAATCATGAGCAATGAGAAGAAAGCTTGAAGTCTACATAATAAAAAAATGCATTTAAAATAACATAAAATGTACCATTTTTGGAAGACCACGAATTGAAGGAGCAATTTCAGCAAAACTCTCCATGCCGGGGATCGTCTGTGATTTACATGAAAATAGTAAAACTAATGCACACAGAAACAGGAAACAAACTGGAACATGGACTGAACTGAACAATATAAGAACAGAACACCATTAAATAATCTACACATTACTGTACAAATATTTTTGAAAAGTCATAAGATCCAAGAACTACTAAAAACCAATTGTAGACATTCTTTCTCCAGTAAAATATCAAGCCTTTTAATAACTCCCTTTTACAAGCTTTAAAATGTTTCAACTCCAAAATTGTTTTCATACATCAGTTATTATGAGACTCAACACTCAGGATTTTCCCAAACTAAGGATAGTAAAATAAGCAGCCTAAATTAGGAACCAAATTAGAGAAACAAAGCTTGTGTCAATCTGATATTTGCTTTAATAAATGTTGAGAATTTTGGGAACAAATAAATTTGGTATATGTAAAAAGAAGACAAAGAACTGGAATACTGGATGTTATTCACTATATATCTATTCTATGGGAATTCAGTATTATTAATCTCCAGCATCTACAAAATATTATAAATAGTTTGGAAGGAGATAAACAAAAACAGGTTGAAGGTGGACACTTCCAGTCAATTTGATAGAACTCATTTACTAAAAATGAGGAGAATTTCTTTGGAAATAGCAAAGAGAAGCATTTTGAATTGTATGCCATTTTATTTTGTCTTCTGATTTCTTTTTTAGAGTCTGCTACAGCATTTTCCGAGGTTTTTAATCATAAAAGTCATCCCCCCCCCCCCTTTCATTTTAAATTTCAGATGGTATTTCTATTTATGCCTCCTGTACATTGAGCTTGCACTTCTGACATTTGCTGGGCTAAAACGAAAATCCTATAGCAATTTAGCCTCGTACCCCCAATCCTATTACACAAGAAAAAAGTTTAAAAGAAGAAAGCCTCTCCAACTGATAGTTTTTCAGTTTTTTTAGCCAAATTCAATCAGACAACAGTACATGATTCTTCCACCCAATCCTAGCATACAATCAAGCATTGGAAAATTTCTAAAAGTCTGCAATCTAGCCAATTCTTTATAACAGATCAACTAAAATAACCATGCATGAACACACAGACCTGAACCAGTGATGGATTAAAAAGAACATCAGGAATCTTGAATCTGTCAGATCCAACTTCAATTATCCTGTGTCATCCATGATATCAAAGTTGAATGATTATCACAAGAAATAAACCAGAAGAAATAATTAAGCTTCAAACCATCAAAGATACTTGTAGACACACAAAAGATAACAGAAACTAGAATTGAAGCAGACAATTCAATGAATCCTCGGTATTTCAATACGAGTAAAGTTGGACTCACTGGCCATCAGGAAGCTCATATGGAGTCATTGGAATGTTAGAATATGCACTCTCTGCCATGGAAAATGAATAATTAAGGATATCAAGTCATATATCGAAACTAATAACAATCAACTCCATTCTAACCAGTAAGGTAAAAGCATCAGCGAGAACTATAAAATATTAACAGAAAAGTCATTTCAGGTTTTTCATTAGATCAAAGCATTGAAAAATCATTAAGAAATGAACTAATCTATGTGAAAATATACAGAGCAAGAAAAGCAAATAATGTCAAAGGAAGCATGACAAATCAAGTTAACATATGTATAGCATGCAAGAGAACAACTGTGAAAGCTAAAACCTTTGATTTGCAAGAATGCAAATCAGTGTACTATTCAAATAAGAATTATCACAACAAATTAATAAAAATAAATTATTAGAAGCTAATTAAACCCATATACCGGTTCCAAAAATTACCATACAAGAGAACTGTCACTCGGATTATCAAATAATGTGATAACGGAACTACAGTTGATATCAATTATTGAAGATGGAATAACATGTAATTTTCAAGAGATATGCATAACATATTAAAAGAGTTTGTCACCATAAGTAAGGCAGTTATCCATCTATGTCCTGTAAAGAACAAAATGAACTAGACCAACAGGATTCAAAACATAAAATGAAATTATAACAACTGGAACACATACCATCATATGGAACATCTGGAGTTCGGCAAACAGATTCCTTTATATCACTAGCAATCACCCTCTGTTACAATAAACAGTCAGCACAGAAAGGAGATATGACATGAAAAGAAAATTTGGGCAAACTACAGATTACAGACCTGGGAGTAGAGTTTGTAGCTTTCTGTGGTATGTGGAAAATCGAGGTTTACAGTCTGTGGGATTAATAAAAAACAAAGTGGTAATAAGAATCACTGTTCATTCATGTATTTGACAGCAGTGATTGCTTAAATCATGCTAAAAGTAACAGCATGAAACTGACCAGCATTCATGATTCCATAAAATTAGACATTAACAAGCATACAAGAGGTAACTTTATCATCTCAGCAATGTACCAGAATCGATAGTGTCACTATTATTGAACTTGAACAACTAACTGATCAATAACGATCAAGGGAAACCACCAGGCTAGAAGAGATGAGAAAAATGAAGTCCTCATTCCTTGTCATTATGGTTCTACTCTACCACTAAGCTGTAGCCCTCTAACTGATCAATAACGATCAAGGGAAACCACCAGGCTAGAAGAGATGAGAAAAATGAAGTCCTCATTCCTTGTCATTATGGTTCTACTCTACCACTAAGCTGTAGCCCTCAAGGCAACAGTAGAATTTAACATTCAGGGGTTGGCAACCTCACATTCCAAACTCACAAGTAAATACAAATTGCACTGAAATTATAAGATACCTGAAGATTTCCAGGCCGTATTTCCTTTTTCTTGAATGAATACCGAGGTTTAATCTTCAAAAACAAATAAAAAAATCAAGAAGCAGATACAAATATAGCTACTTAACTTCATATGACCATTGAAAAAATGAAAACAGCTAATGGTTGTCACTCACTGTGATACCTTTGCCTTCCAAACTTTTCATCAAGCAATCTGTCAAAAATTCTCCTCCAATAGGAGAAGTTATCACAGCCTATTGTAAACATAAACAGAGAGATAAGCAGACACTTGCAACGCGAACAGACCTTAAATACAAAACATAAGATTACAATAAAATAAAAATCCTTTGATTGCTCAAAACTATATATCAAGGAAAGATAATTCAAGACATTAAGCACACACAGAGAGATGAAGAAAACTTAATATTGCTATACATAGGGAGTCATCAATGAAATTGAATGGATCTTGCATACCAAAGTTTCAAAATCTCCAATAGCTGCTCTTTGTTAAATTTAATTATTTTCTATTTTTGTAACATTGAATTAAATGGTCAATCATCATAACCTCCCAAGCACTACCGCAACTAGGAAGTCCTCCGAACAATTACCCTATAGAAGGCAATTGTTGGGATTTGGGAAGACCCCCTAGCCACAACAGTGCCCAAAATTACTCTCACAGCAAGGCCTATGGAGATATACCCTAGTTAAAGACCAATAAAATGGTCGATCATCAATGATCAGATAAATTTGACAATTCCAATTTATATTTTCTCTTCATAACCAGTTAAATACCCAAAATATACCATTTTTATTATTCACTTAAAACAAATGTGTTTGTGATTATACAATGAGAAAACATCTCAGTTATTGTCATAAATCTTAATACATTAATTTTACTATATTCTTTCTTAGTTGTCAAAAAATAAAGATCAGAAAATTTGTCATATATCAAACATATTTCAGAGATATATTAATGACTTACTTGAACCACTAATTAAGCAGTGAAAATATTTAATGATGAAGCATGCTTTTGGAACAATGGTGCATACAAAAGAAGGGAGAAGTAATAAAAATAGAGTCTCAAACAATGATGATAAATAACAAACTAAATACAATAAACATGCTTAAAAAATGGACCAAGTCATCTAACAAACGATTTCCATCAGATAGGATAGCAAGCAACACCTTTTGAAGAACATAACCATCAAGAACTGGTGCTACTGTAGTTGATCCTCCACCACTGGGTATTAAAATGAATAAATCTACTCATCAGCAATCTAGTATTATGTGGTGGCACATCAAATATAATCAATAAACCAAATGTCAAAAAGTGAAGTGACAATGGAAATTTAGTTGAATGATGGAAAGAAAAAAGAAAACAACTGTGTTAATTCCAAACCATACTCATATGAAGGCAATTGCATTCCACATTAATATGGCCACAGAACTAAATTTTTAGTCGAGAACTTCAAAGTCTCTTACCTATCAATAACTAATGATGTAGCACGCCCTGATGCAAAAGATGTGAGAACCTGGTATTAAGAAATTCTCCTTCATTAACTAGTTCATAGATTCATGTTTTCACACCAATAATAATTTTCATGCTGGAAGTTGGATGCACACAGCAGTGAAGTACATATCACTTACAGCATTCTTGGCCAAAAATAATGCAGGAACTTTGTATTTTTCGAACATAAGTTCCGCTATCCTGATACATTGGCAAAAAATTGAAAATTATGAAATCTAAAAGTTGATGAATCGAACCAAACTTCATCACTAAACATGAAAAAATCTGAGTGTATTTTGCTAAAAGCCAAAAACCAAACGAGAAGGGGGAGAAATCATTGTCAGAATACCTTTCTCTCTGTTCTTGAGTGTTAGAACATGATTCAGCAAGTAGCATTGGCCGCTCTTTAGGATCAACTAATAGGCATTCCCTGAAAACCAGTTAATAGTAACATAAGACATAAAAAGAGATAAATAAACAAATTAATGGAAGTTCATAAGAGAACAATCTTTAACACAAGAACGGAAAAAGAGCATCAAACATACATTGAGATTTGCATAAAAGTATGTCCTAGCATAAGTAGCAGGATATCATTAGTCATTCTCAACCACAGAGTATTTTATTCTCTTTTTACTCTTTATACAGATATTGATTAATTTTTGGGACCATTGCATTTGAGAAGAGCCATCACGAGCTTCCTAAGAAGCTTAATAATTGACAGTCATGTATGCTATATCAAGAAAAAGATGATCCTGTTTACTGCCAAAAAATAGAATAGGAAGAAAAGAAAATGATGACGCTACATTTCAGATTATAAACAGATTAGGTAATCAGCAACAACCTCAAAGCATGATCCCATATGTTGTCTACAATGTTCCAGTCAACAACAACCCCATTCTTCAACGGTGACAGCACCTGACAGGCATAACAGAAATAGACAATTAAAACTATTAATTTTAAAATAACTGAAATGATTAATTAAAGCATAACCTAGCAGACATTTCAAAGTTTTACCTCCATATAGTCTCTGCGGTATCCTAAGGACTGAGATCCAACATAAAGTTTGCATTTTCCCTTGGTTTTCTCAGAATCAAGATTTTTGGCATTGTTTTGCAAATCCACAGAAGCTCCGGAGTTCTCCTCTGCATCACCATGTCCATCAATGTCCATTTGATCAATTGCACCAACAACCTAAATAAGTGCATGACACGATAACATCGAGCTTAGAAATAAAAACTGTATGCATGTTCTATAAATTTTCTAGATATTCCTTAAAACAATGTATTATACATGCATCCAACTACATTAGGATCAAGCAGCAATGATTATCACCAAAGAAAATATCAGTGGCCAGTTCATTACGTAGGCAGCTAATAAATAAATAAAAAGTAGATGCTGAACTAATAATAAAAAAAGATATATCTAACAGAATGGAGTTAGAGCCACATTAATGAAAATCCTGAAAACTTTACAAGACGTAAAACCCCTCACGTTCTCAACTTTATTCAATGCGTGACTTAAAAAGGCTCTCTATGGTATGTAAGACATGAGAGACCTTCAATGGCACCAACTTATCTTGCACCGACACTGACACGGGACACAGCCGACACGTTAATTCTAACAAATGTTAAATTTCGACACGTTAGGATACGTTTTGATATTATATTTATATAATATTTTTAATTTATGTAGTGTATATTATATTTAATTTTCAATAATTTAACAAAAAAATAAAACTAAACTTATAATCCCAAATGTTTAAATTAAACTCAAAGAAATAATAATCGTAATCTAATAGTTGAACTCAAAATGCAACGCAATGTAACCTCTTTGAACCTTTTTTAAGTTTTTGCAACAAATATCGGTGTATCGGGAAGTGTCGAAAAATGTCGGAGAAGACACGTGTATTTTTTGAAGTTCGGTGTTTCAGGCACCAACAATGTCAAATTGAAATTAATAAAATATGCTTAAAAATAAAAAACGCACAATGTGATTTTATTTTATTTTATTTTTGTTGCAAACACCTAAAAAAGATGCACATTATAATATTGCGAGGAAAATAAAAGCATAAGGTTAAGGTAGAGAGTAGATCACAATCACAATCACACTTACTGAGGGAAAGACGGCCTTGGGAGCATCTTCGCCAGCGTAACCGGCTTTGCATGTGTGCGAGCCCAGGTCAATTACTATTGCTGATACTTCGTCTGTGAAATAGGAAACAACAAATGAAAATGAAAATGAAACGAAAATCAGAGGATTACCAGAACTTGTGAAGGAAGAAAAAAGAGAGCTCATTGAACACTCACCACCGCCATACATGATTAGGGTTTGGTTGGGTGAGAGAATGTAAGTTCAGTCAGAAAGAGTTTCGATTAGAGTTTTGGGAGTGGAACGAGCAGTAACAACTAGCGTTTAAGGAAGGAATGAAGAGAAGAAGGGCTTCTGAATTTCGATTGATGGCTTGGCGGGTTTTGAGATTTCTTCAATTCACATCACATTTTGGGTTGGGCCAGGTGGACCTGTGGTAAACATAGCCCATGTTTAAACTGTTTGTGTTAGTTTATTTATTTTTTTCATTAATGTTTGAGAAGCATCTTTTATTTTTTTAAATTAGAAAGTGTTCTTTTGAATACAGATAATCAAAAAACCTAATATGCGCTTAAACGGTTTTTTCCAAGATTTATTCAATATTTTTTAATTTTATAATATATTTATGGATATAGAAAAATTATTTTAAGAAGCAGCATAAATAT
Source organism: Gastrolobium villosum (assembly GCA_032173675.1). NCBI lineage: Eukaryota > Viridiplantae > Streptophyta > Magnoliopsida > Fabales > Fabaceae > Gastrolobium > Gastrolobium villosum. The sequence goes on along the minus strand of JAVKPL010001242.1, from coordinate 31,840 downwards.
CATTAAATACATAAGATGAAAGTGTTAATAAGAAATTTTTTATTATGTAACAATTATAGTATATAAAAATTTAAATTTCCAACATCTTTCATCCATATTTAAAAAAATATTGCTTAAAATTAAATAGTCAATATAATAATTTAACATAAAATTATATTTTAAATAATTAAATATAAAAATGTAACGAAACCGGTAACTGTAAACAAGTAAAACTTAACAAAAATAAACAACATAATGGCTGAAATAAATATGATGAATTATTTTACCAAAAAAAAATATATGATGAATTAACTTATATTCGTGCAGGATTTCGGAAAATTTTGAACTTATTTTTAAAGTTAACAAGTAAAGATCTATTTATTTTGAAAAATTAATAAGCTAAATCAAAGATATACTTTAAGTTCAATAAAAAATGAATATATCTTTATTTAATCACTTAAAAAAATTATCCTAAAATTGCACATAGAGGCATGGCATCAACATGAAGGGAAGTGAACATGCAGATGCCATGTTCTCGTATAATTTTTGTGCATGTACCTATTCATATATTTGGGTTAATAATTTCATAGGCGAATGACTTGGAATTTCACATAATCTAATGATTATTATTTATTTAATGTTATATAAGGAATAATATAGTTAAGCTTTAAAAGTAGATATAACATTTAAAAAAAAAAAGATCAAAAGTTATTATTTTTAGCTTACAAGAAAAACACACAAAAAATTATGTAAAATTATTATAAAAAATTTAAACACTTTTTTTTTTGGTAAACATTTAAACATTTTTTAAATCAAAAAGAAAACACACAAACAAAAAGCCTTATGTATGTTCTAATAACTCTTTTACAATAAAGTTTAAGCACCCCTGAGGTTAACCGCTGAAACCTGTCACAGATTTTGATTCCATTTGGATGTCTGTCACTTTAAGTAAACCTTTTTTCTTTTTCTTTTTTCTCTTTTTTTTCCGTCCCCAAACTAAAATGGTCTCAAAATTAAGCAGAAATAATAGTTAATAGTTTGGTCATAAACAAGCAATATATTCAAGTTTGGTCATAAAAAAAAAAAACTCTAATACGCGAAACGAATCTCTATAACATAATACAAACACTTTTCCTACAGCATAACTCTTATAAAACCCTATATTCAATTCAAACATTATTTAGATAAATTATTATTCAACCTACAAATTAACTAGTTAAATTTACTGAACCATAACATAAGGTGGCATTTTACCAAAGTAAGTGTATGTTTATTTTTATCTTTCTGAACTTTATCAGAGTAACGGAACACTTAAGAGTTCAGCTAGACATGCGATTTCGCCATCTTCTTCCATGACATTAAAGTAGCTTTCGCCATTTGGCGGATGCTAGACCGCATAAGAAAGTCGATCACAGTATAAGAACTGTGATTCTATATGGTCCGAAAACTTTCGCATAATGACATTATCTTGATTGCCCAATGAATTATAAAAATAAAAATTGGGTCTGCTGCATTATCTTGATTGCGTACTTTTTATATTTATTAATTGGATGACACAAAAAAGTTTTATATAGACATAATATTTTGTGGGACCAACAATTTTTAAAGCAAAAAAAAAAAAACTCACGCAAAATGAATGTCTATAATATTACACAATCACTCTTTCTATATCATAATTATTATAAAACTCTTATTAATTACATGAAAATAAATATAAATATAAATATTTTAACAGATATCCAAAAAGTGTATATTTTACCTTCAAAATAAAAATCAGACCCGAAGGACGTTTTTTTCCTTTATTGGGAACAGATGCTGAATATGAGCGTTCCACTTTCTGATAAACAAAGTAAAGTAGAGCGAAACAATTAAAACCCAGTCACCCATTACTACGTCATCCTTGATGTTCCATATATAATTGCACTTCTTTTCGAACTTGCTCATGTTTCACGATTCTGCAGCAAATCAGAAAAATGGCTCTGATTCTGAACCGATCTTTTATTTTCCTCAACCTGGCACTTTTCCTCTCCTTTTCTCTTCTTCTTCTTCATGCTAACGCTACCTCCTCTGAATTCTCCACCTCTGTTCTTAACGTCACAGCCTCACTCCTCCAAGCCCAACAAGTCTTCTTCTTTGAGTACCCCGAACCTTCTTACCATCAACAACACCAAGAAGAAACCCAAGTCATCTCCACTTCTTCTTCCTTGTCGCTCCAATTACACCCAAGAGATTCTCTGCTCAATGCTCAGCACAAGGACTACCGTAGCATACTCAAATCTCGACTTGACCGTGACTCAGCCCGAGTCAACTGGATCATCAGCAAGCTGCAACTCGGTCTCAGGCACCGCAACAAATCGGAGCACAGACCGGAAGGCCTATCGGCGCCGGTAAAACCGGGCATGTCGGAAGGAAGCGGCGAGTACTTCACGAGAATCGGAGTGGGACAACCTGCGCAGCAATTCTACATGGTTCTCGACACAGGAAGTGACTTGAGCTGGCTTCAGTGCAAGCCCTGTTCACCCTGTTACCAACAATCCGACCCGATTTTCGACCCGTCCGCGTCATCCTCGTTTTCCCCGATTACCTGCGGAGCGCAACAATGTAACGAACTTGGAATGTCGGGTTGTAGTAACGATCAGTGTGAGTATGAAGTTCAGTATGGCGACGGTTCCTCCACCCAAGGTGTTCTCGTGACTGAAACGGTGTCGTTTGGGAACCGAGTCGTAATGGGTTGCGGCCATGTTAACCAGGGTTTATTCGTTGGCGCCGCCGGGATACTCGGACTTGGTCGTGGGCCCCTGTCGTTCTTGTCTCAGATCAAAGCGTCGTCGTTTTCCTACTGCCTTGTGGCACGTGACTCGAAGAAATCGTCGACCCTGGAGTTCAACTCGCCCCGACCCGGTGACTCGGTTACGACTCAGTTACTTAAGAACCCTATGGAGGGCAGTTTCTACTACGTGGGACTCGCCGGCGTGAGCGTTGGAGGCCAAAGGGTTCCCGTTCCGCCGTCGACGTTCGCATTTGATCAATCGGGGTACGGCGGAATCATCGTGGACTCTGGCACTGCCATAACTCGGTTGCAGACTCAGGCGTATAACCTGGTGCGCGACGCGTTCGTGAACCTGACTCGGGATTTGCCACGCGCCAAAGGGTTCTCCCTGTTAGACACTTGCTACGATTTATCGTCCGTGAAGACGTTTTCGGCGCCGACGGTGTCGTTTCAGATGAGTGACGGCAGATCGTGGGAGTTGCCGGTGACGAACTATCTGATGCCAGTGGATAACCAGGGAACTTTCTGCTTCGCTTTTGCGCCGTCGACGGCGCCGTTATCAATCATAGGGAATGTGCAGCAACAGGCGACACGTGTCACCTTTGATATTGCGAACTCTATCATCGGTTTCTCACCCAATAAATGCTAGACCTGTGTTGACATATTGACTCCTTAATAATATAATCGACAATTTAAGCGCGGAATTTATGTCATGGATTCGGAATTTCTAGCTATTCAATAATATAAAAAAAAAAACATTTGTTACAGTTTTAGTGCATACGTGGTTTCAATGAATTTTTAGAGGAATTTTTTTATTTCAAGAGAATTTTTAGTTAAAATTTAATTAGTACCATTTTTAATACAAAAAAGGTAATATAAACACTCTTGATTCATATTTAAAGAACTTTTAAAAAAAAATTAAAATTAATAAAAATAAAACATGCTACTAGGTTCACGTTTTTTAGTTCAGTACAATTGTAAAAGCTTGCGTCACGGCTACATAACACACAAAGACGACAACGATATGATATTATTTCGAATTTAACTGAAGGAGTCACGATCATGAGAAACAAATCAGCCGTAAGAGCATAATATTTGCCTGATGTGATCAAAGCTTGCATTTCCTCCCCTCAGTTCCGGGTCTTATGGAATAGCAGCAGGTCAGAGCCTTTCTTTCCCTCGAGGGGCATCCGGCAGGGAGACCCAATCTCTCCTTATTTATTCGTTCTCTGTATGGATAAGCTTTCCCACCTTATTGCTGAAGCTGTGAGAGCTAAGCATTGGAAACCCATAAGAGCGAGTAGAAAAGCTCCATTTATTTCTCATCTTATGTTTGCTGATGATTTAGTTCTGTTTGGGGAGGCGAGTCTGGCTCAGCTGAATGTGATGATGGAAACGCTCAATACTTTCTGTGATATGTCAGGTCAAGTGGTGAGTATAGAAAAGACTGTGGTCTATTTCTCGAAAAATACACCCTCAGATGTGAAGAATCTTTTAACTCAAGCCAGTGGCTTTAAGGCAGCTGATTCTCTTGGTAAGTATTTGGGTTCCTTCCTGTATCATGGTAGAGGTAGGAGGAAGAACTATAATGTTGTTATCCAACGGGTTAAGGATAGGCTTGTTGGGTGGAAAAAGAATCTTCTTTCATTTGCAGGCCGTTCTATCCTTGCCAAGACTGTCATCAGTTCCATTCCCACATTTCACATGCAGCATGGTTCCATTCCTCTTTCGGTTTGTGATGAAATTGAAAAGCTCCAAAGAGGTTTCATCTGGGGTGATTGTGATGATAAAAGAAAAGTTCATCTTATAGCGTGGGATAAGCTCTGTAAGCTAGGATGGGCTGGTGGGCTGGGCATTCATAGTCTTGAGGCTCATAATGAAGCGTTTCTCTTCAAGATTGCTTGGCAGATGGTTTCTAATGACAATGCTCTTTGGGTTCGGTTGCTTTTGGGGAAGTATGGCAGGAAGAGTGATGTTAGAAGATCCTCCTCATCCCAACCTTATGATTCTGTGTTGTGGAGAGCTCTCTGTAAAATTTGGGAAAAGTTCCTGGGTTGTCTTCAGTGGAAGATAGGCAATGGTAGAGAGGTGAATTTCTGGAAAGATCAGTGGTTGAACGGGAACTCCACGATCAGAGAGTCCTGTCTAGTCTCCCTTTCCCCTGCTGACTTGGCGACAAAGGCTGCCGAATTGGTAGACATTAACACAGGGGATTGGTGTTTAGATCATCTCCAAACTATGCTCCCTATGGAAGTGGTTGATCAAATTCGGTCAGTCATCCCTCCCATTCCCTCAGATGAGAATGACAGTTTGGTTTGGAAGAGTAATACTAATGCAAGGAGCATAGTTAAACATGCTTATAGCTGCATTATGGGCTTCGAGTGTATTATCAGGGATCCTATTTGGGGTAATATCTGGAAGTGGCATGGACCGCAGCGTCTTCGCCAATTCATCTGGCTTATCTTGCATGGTAGAATCCTCACGAAGGATGTGTCAGCAGCTTGGGGAGGCTCTCCCTTTTGTCATGAGTGTCTAGATAAAATTGAAACCATTATGCATGTTCTTCGTGATTGCAAAAAAGCTCTCCTGGTTTGGAATTTCTGGTTTTCAGGTAATATCCCTCTTGATTTCCTAACCTTGCCCCAAGAGGAGTGGATCCGAAAGAATGTGACAAAAGGTTGGTACCATTCTCAACCCCTGCCGTGGCAAGATATCTTCACCACTACAGCCTGGTTCCTATGGAATTGGAGAAATAAAGAGATTCATGAGGCCAATTTCTGCAGGCCTGCTAATGCTCCTATGTTTATTACTAACTATATTATGGAGTATAAAGGTGCGGATGTGGGTGGTAGCTCGAATAATCTTCTCCTTCAGTCGAGATGCAGGGTGAAGTGGAAGCCTCCTCCTGCTGGTTGGTGGAAATTAAATGTTGACGCAGCTCTGAGAAGGAACCCGTGTCAAGCTTCCTGTGGTGGTCTCATTCGGGATGATCATGGTAACTGGTTCTCTGGTTTCGTGTACAATATAGGCAGCTGTGATCCTCTGACTGCTGAATTTTGGGGTATTCTCAAAGGTCTTCAGTTAGCGTGGGAGAAGAAAGTGAAGAATCTCATTGTGGAGAGCGACTCCCTTCAGGCTATTCAGGCCATTGTTAACAAGAGTGAGGACAGTACTTGCTGCGCTTTGATCAAATCCATTCAGAGATTGCTGGAAAAAGATTGGCATACTGTTCTGCTGCACGTCCGTAGAGAAGGAAATCTTTGTGCTGATTGGATTGCTAAATTTGCGTTTAATGTTCATGATAGATATTTAGTTTTGGGTAGCATTCCCTCTGGTTTGGGGCCCTTTTTAGAGGGAGATGCCTTGTGTAGTTAGCTGTTTGTTGTTGCTGGGCTTGTGCCCCTCCTTTTTACTAAAAAAAAAAAAAAACAAAAACAAAAAAAGGAAGCGCTTCTTCACCAAATGGTGCCACTAGTTCCTGAACTAGTAAGATAGTTGAATAAATAAATAAAAAAATTCACTTCATTCTCACATGTCACTTTGGGACATATTTAAATATTTTCATCAGTGAATCGCCTCTCACCTTGCATTTTGGTTTAGCTTCGTAGACAATTCAAAAAATTGAATCTTATAAGAATTTCAAAAAAATCAACTATCTCAAATAGATAATTAAAATTATGCTAACTAATATAAAAAAGAAAAGAGAAGCGCATGTTCCGTTTGAAGACAATTCTTTTGACGTTGAGCAACGCAAGAATCCTTCACGTGAAAGAATAAATAAAGGGACCACAAATCTCGAATCAGACTACAAAAGGAAAACGAGGACTATCACGTCCTACTATCATGAGTACTGGTATTGACGAAATGCTTCGAGCAAGTTAACAAAAAATTCCGCAAAAAAGCGGGTGAAACTCCCAAATTCTATTTGTCACTTTCTCGCGATATGCTAGAGGCCGAATCTTTGAGCTTTACGTCACTCACGGTTTTCCAATCTTAAAAATAAATAAATAAATAAATAAATAAATAAATAAATAAATAAATAAACTTGTTTAAAACGAGTTTGTTTCTAAAGTTTAAAATAAGGGATTAATAATTATTTAGGAGATAAATTTATCTTCAATAATGTTAAAAATAGTAATCCTTAAAATAATGATATGCCTATTCTTGTGTTAAAATCACGACGCGGTAATATAGTCACCATTTTAGGATGTGGTAATTTAACTATGGGTAAAGTGTGTGTTATTATAAAGATGTAAGGCTGTGTCATTTTAGGAGAAAGAAAGAGATAGATAAATGAAAAGAAAGAGTTGAAAAAAAAAATAAAGGTATGGATCTCACTTCTTTGTGAGAGTGAAAAGACGTAAGTTGTGTTATTTAGAAGGATAAATACTTTTCCCTTTAACTATTTAAGCAACGTGAAATGTGCAATTTCAGATTTTATGCAACGTTGAATCAGTTTAATTGCTCTAAGACGTGCTACTCATCGTTGTCAAAATCTTGATTTATCACTACAATTATACGTTTTTATGACTTTTATTTAACAAAATAATTTTACTAATATTCCAAACGTAAACACTTTCTTAGACACTTTCTTCCATATTTGACTTTCTGAGACTTCGTTCTATGAGAGAAAAAACCTTTGTCAACTATCATGTTATGGATTAAAATTTGATAGGAATTATTAAAACCTTTGGTTATTCACCGTAAATTTTATTAATAATATTTTATATTTTTTATGTGCTATATTTTTTTTGTTAAAACCTTAGGTTAGTGGATTTAATTTTTATTAATGCTATTATTTATATTATTAGTGTAGTGTAGTATATTTAATGACATAAAATTTTATTAATTATATTATTAAATTTTGTTGATGATATTAAATTTTCTAAGAACCTTAGGTTAGTTGATTTAATTTTTTTTAATGCTATTATTTATATTGTTAGTGATGGCTTTAAATTTTACTAATGATATAATAAATAAATTTTTAAAAGTTGCTATATTTATATTATTAAAAATTGAGGTTAGTGGGCTTAAATTTTATTAATACTACATTTAGATTATTACTATAGTATAATTAAAGGCTTGTGACGCCAGGTTCGTTTTACTTCAAAAACATATTCCTTTCAATTTAAAAATCTTTCTAATATTCTAGACACATATAATTTACTCTTAGAAATATGTTTATAAGTTCAAAACATGTTAAACCATTTTCCATCTATTTCTGAAATATTTATCCAATGATTTCATGCACTTTTTAAATATGTCATTTAAATAACACTTTGAGCTCATGCAAAATAATACAACACATGTCCTACAATTAAATCTGAGTCCTAAAATTAAAATATAATAAGGAAAATGACTTATCTATATGCATTTATATTTGAATCTTGATTTTTTTTTTTAAATTGATGTTTTACTCGTTGAATTTGACAATGCTTTGATATTGTTAGACTTGATAGGTATACTCTTTTATCATAAATTTTGACATTAAGTTTCTCTTGAATATTGTTTACGATTTGTTCTTTTTGATACTGGTTTCGCTCATCTAATTTTACTTTATTGCTTTTTGATAAATTACTAACTTCCTTTGAGGCTCATCCATATTCTTGACACTTTGATAATAAAGACTTTTCTAGTAGTGTATATGGATTTATTTTTTCTAAAATCACTTTAGATCACTTTATCTAATGTTCATCGAAACGACATCATTTTGGGATGAAAATCATGGTATTTTTATAATTTTAATTTATTTCAGGGTTACAATAATTTTTATCATTCTAATTTTTTAATTTTTCAACCTCAAAACGAAGTCATTTCGATGAACATTAGACAAAGTTATCTAAGGTAACATCGGAAACTTTTTTCCCATTATTTTATGGGAAAAATGTTTATCCTTTTACATGACACAACTTATATCATTTCACTCTCACAAAGAGGTAATACCCACACCTTTATTTATTTTTTGTCAACTCTCTCTCCTCCTTTATCTATATATTTCTCTCACTTAAAATGATACAACTTTACATCCTTTACAATGATACACACTTTACCCTTATTTTATTATGTAAAAGTGTACAAACTACAAAGAGACCAAAAGAACCAGGAAAGGAAACGGGATAGGCAGAGTTGTGAATCAAGTCATTTATAGAAAAATGAAGGTGATCTTATGTAACAAAACGTACCTACAATTCCTTAGTAATTCCATAACGTCATATTAGAATTCACTGTGCTGGAACTGCTCAAAATTGATCACACAGAAAAGTAGGTATACTTACAACAAGTACCTGAAGATCCCAACAATCAGGTTCGAATTCATGGTGCTATAACTGCTTTCTGAAAGAATGGATGAATAGTTGCTCAAGCATAGGTCTATGGTATTTACAACAAATCCTTGAAAGAGTTTGGTCCGTTAAGTTAACTGTATCTACTTGCAACACGATCCTGTATGTTTGTACTTGCCAAAAGGATCTTTTAAAGTTAGTAATAACTCAACCCATTTGCTCTATCTTTTTGGCACTATTAACAAGTGTTGCACTTTTATCAAATCCCTCCAGCAAAAGAATCCGCACGGCTTCTAATCCATGTTGTAATGTAAAATTCAACTGAAATATATTTTTATTAACATTTAGAAGTTCCATGTGCAGAAGGCCAGTTTGTCAGTTCAAAGTTCAAAAAGAAAAAATAGAAAAGAAATATATACCTCTTCCCTTTCCTGTTTAGTGAACGGGCGAAGAACAAATGCTACAGGATCCATTTTTCCAGGAGGCCGTCCAATGCCTAATCAAAATCAACAATAAAGTGACAAATAAATATTACAAATGATTGAAATGTAAATGAATATTTTAATACTAGGAACGTTGTGAACTTACCAATTCTTAAACGGGGAAAACCAACATTCCCTTTGAAGTGATTAATAACACTCTTCATTCTGCCAAATAGCAAGGAAAACAAAAACAGTAATGGTGCATTTCTCTTCCGCTTAGCAAGAAACAAAGTCAATGAATTTAATATCACCCTGTATAAATTATCACAATAAAAATAATGTAGGCTTGTAGCAAGCCTTGACCTTGGAAGGTGGCAACCTTCCCCACAACTTTTTATGTACCCCACAAAAAACAAAACACAATAAGAACCATTAGAATTAAAGAACATGAGTTGAGCTGCCTTCCATTAGAATTGAACAAGGCCAATGGATATGATATCACCTGGGTATAAATTATCACAATAAAATTAATGTAGGCATGCCTTAACCTTGGAAGGCTTCCCTACAAAACTTTCCATGTAACCCCCCTCCCCCCAAAAAAAAAAAAAAATAAAAAATAAAAAAATCACAAATTATAATTAAAGAACTTTTTGTAGAGAGGCTGATTCGAACCTGCGACCTGACACACCACGGCAAGCAAGCTTACCGCTGAACTTGCATGGCATATGCTGAACCATGTAAAGCAAATTAAAATACAAAGACTAGGTTAATAGAAGAAGCTAGTGTCAAGGGTCCCTGCACAAATCAATGCTTTGAATGATGAGGCAAGGAAGCTGATTTATCCCTGCCAAATATATATTTTCAGCAGAGAATGGAAGGTGTTTACTTTTTTCTTATAGTTATTCTTGTTCTCTGAATCCTTGTTTTGCATATTTGTTTTAGTTTGTACAACAGAGTCACTCAAACACCCTTTGCCCTAAGAGAATTTAGTCACATCAGATGAAAATAGTTCCTATTAGCATACCACAACCATCAAAATCTTTTGCTTTGATCCACTAGAAAGCATAGAAAATGATTGTTTATCAAAGTATTCTTTAAGTTTAGCATAGACATTTTCCTAACCCAAATTGTTGGTTTATGTTACGATCCAATTGCAAGGTATGGGACTTTGAGTCCCACATCTGAAACAAAAGGTTCTGGTGTGCGGTTAATAAAGACTTTGGGCTCTCCTACCTTATAAGCTAGCTTTTGGGGTGAGGCTCTACCAAGGTTTGTATCAATTGGTATCAGAACTTTCACCATGTCTCCCAATTGCAATCAAGTGACGTGACTGGTTACGCTGGCATTGCAATGTTCGCCTCGAGGCTAGTAAAAAACTAACGCTAGGCCATGTAGGCATCGGGGCTACGGAACGTGGTGAGATGTTATCATCCAGTTACAAGGCATGGGACTTGGAGTCCCATATCGGAAACATAAAATTCTGGTGTGGAGTTTATATAGACTTTGAGCTCTCCTACCTTAAAAAGTTAGCTTTTGGGGTGGGGCTCTTCCAAGATTCATATCAATTTGACCGGAGGAAGAAAGACAAATATGGCATTTCTATTTTCATAAATACGAAGAAACTAGGCCTTGATATTCAAAACAACAATGGATATGTTAATTTATAAAAATAAGCTGTCAAAACAAACCGACACAATGCTGTAATATAGCAAAAAGAGAGTGCAAGCAAAGAAGTTTATAATTACCCATTGTGACCTCCATGTCCACCCTTTGGTAGCAGCCGCAATTTAGCAAAAGGCAGATCCAAGTCATCAAAGATCTGTAGAATAAAATTATTAATTGAACACCCAAGCAGATTATCCTTTTGCTTTTCTTTCGTCACTTGCAAATAAAAAGAACAAATTAATCATAGCATAGATGTTATACCACAAGTACTTGCTTCAATGGAATCTTGTAATATGAAGCTATGGCCCCAACCTTCAAAATAGATTTGAACACCAGCCAATCAGCATCAAAATAAAAGTATTTATCACAATAAATTCCTAGGAAGCACAGATACAACATGGAGATGGATATGATATGACACAAACATGGACATAGGAATAATGAAAATTTTAAAAATTACAGGAAAGCAACATGGCTATAGTACAACATATAAAAGTAAGAATAAAAAATTAACATAAAAACACAAATCTTAAATCAAAAGAGAGAATTGACGTTTTCAAAACTAGCATGAGTCATTGTAGACATAATAAAATGCTATTATTTATCTAATTATTGTGGTATTCTCATTTGTCTTGGTATAAAAAATCAAAAAATAAAGTAAACAAATTATAAAACAAAGCTAGGAGGGTCCAAAGCGTCTGACAAAGGTACGGCTATTATATTGAAGTGTCTGGCTACCAATGGTAAATTCACTGACTATTGATAACTGCAAAGAAAAAATGCTTCATCAAGGCAACTCTAAGGGGTGTCAAGTGTGGACTGGGAAACTTAGTTGGACAGTCCTTCACATCATAGAAATTACAAAAATATGGGGTGTCTATGCAAATCTCTAACCTAACTGTTTAAATAAAATAAAATCATATGGATTCATGTGATTATATTTTTTTCAGTATGGTTTTCTAGTCCAAATGTACCTTAATATGACCACAACTAATTTTGCTTGGTTCAAAGAATTGTAATGTGGTTGATTCAAACAATTCATCATTCTATAAGTCTAGGAAATTTGAGACACATTGAATCAAGTCATATAGGAAAATGTTTTTTTTTCAACGATGCTATAAGCATTGCTGTCCCACCCTATCATTACATCTGAAGATTGTCCAAATAGAAGACTTACAGATTCACCACTTAAATTCATAAAAGTCTGTGGTTTTGCAAGTAGAACTGGTACATCACCTATAAAACCTGCAATAGGAAAACAGCAGCCACAAATGGGTACATACAAATACTTAAATTTTTTATACAACATTCTGAAATCTGAATTAATATTATATGGAATCAATGGTTGTCTGCAATTTTTATGAAAGCAGTAATATGTACAATGCAATGATTAGAATATAGATGGATTCAGGTTTGGCATGAAACTTATTTCTGACTTTGCTTGAGAAAAATAAGATTATAATGATTTTTCTCATTTTTTCCTAGCGGGATAATAAAACCCAAAGATTTAACACCCAGAAATTAAAGTAGGATCAGAAAGTAAAATTATCTTTTGAATAAAACTTCCATATCATGGTAGCTATGTGGCATCCCTCAAACTTTCATTAGGCAATAAGACATTGTAATTTATTAGACTAAAAAAGGCCTAAAACACTGCCAAGAGTTGTAACTTAGCAAGATAAACTCAATCCTCAAAATTTACCAATAACCTACATTTTTATGCTGACTGCTATGCCTCTATGAAAACCAAATCAATTAGAGAGGAAAAATAAGAGTTTTTTTTAACCTTTCCCAAACAGGGCTTTGAAGGAAACGCTGCTCATAGATATCCCTTCGGCTTCAGCTATAGTATCAACCATCTCAAAGCCCACCTGAAATAAAGCTCCAAAATGAGGTCAGATAACCTACCATGCATCTATGTAGCACACACACTGCTATTAAATAATCAACTGGAGTCTCAACCAAAGCAAAATTTATCAACTGACTTGACTCTTGCTATCTGTTTGAATTTTCAATACTGGTTCAAACTATAATACATTAATATGTAATTCAAGTACTATACTCTTTAATAGGGTACTAAATATATGTTTTTTTAACTGAGGAAATTGCTTCAAATTATAATGTGAATGTAAGAGGTGAAACTATATAAGTTAGAATAATCTTTGTTTCCCCCTCAATTTTTATTTTATTTTTTTAGGGTTCAAAATTTTATGAAAAGTTAATATATGAAATAATAATAAGAACATGGAGAATGAAGAGATTGGAGCGTACTGACATTGTGGCGAGTGGAAGAGAACTTCTTGCCCGGATTGCCGAGGCCAACAATTAACCAAGGTTCCTTCTTCTGCTTTGGCTTCGTTGACTCTGTGGCTGGTGATGCACCAGTGACGGTGGTTACGGAAGCTGAACAATTTTTAATGGACAAGAGAGACATAATGCAAGACGAAGAAGACACGGAGATTAGGGGCTTTGAGAAGCACCACCTGGAGAACGTTATTGATGACATGGAAGAAGCACAAAAGTTCATCTTTTGCTTCAGATTTTGGGGGATGACATACAAGCATAAACCCTAAAAGAAAAAAGAGAAGATTCGAGGAAGGTAGGAGGAGGAATCAATTTGGATCTGGAAATATTACAAAAAATAAAAAGTTCGCCGTTGCCGGGGATCGAACCCGGGTCACCCGCGTGACAGGCGGGAATACTCACCACTATACTACAACGACAAGTTGACGTTTGTGTCTCATCTATTTCATCATAATACTAGTTAAACTCTCAAACAAAATTTGATAATAATTATTGTTACTTTTTTTTTTCTCTTCTCAAAGAAATAGTTATTATCATACTTAACTAATTTCATAGTTGTGGGCAAAAATTGTGCTTCGTTCTCGTGTTGTATATTATGAAAATAACTTGATTATACAATGGAGATATATTATTCTACCTATTCTTATTTTACCTATTTTTTTAACATCGTTCGATTACAATATCATTCAATAGTCGCTATTTGCAATATACCTCTTTTTCCTTTCGTTCTCCTCACTTCTATCCATACCCTTTCTCGCTTCCTCGAAAATAACGAGAAAATCGAATGAAAAACCCATACCACCATCAGGTTTTTTTGGAACTTATCTGTTTTTTTTGAACTAATCTGACGGTCCTTATCAGGGTTTTTTTTTGGAACTTCTTTTTAATTTACCATGAGTTGAAAGTTGAAGGCAATAAAACTCAGCGACCCAATTCGTCTCTGATTCTTTAATTTTACGAGGCATAAAGGTAAAACCAAAAAAGATATCAAAACTAAATGATTCATAGCTACACTTGCGCGTTCACCTGGGCAGACATCAGCGATAAAGCGAAAAAAGAAATAGATATAGCATAGAGGAAGAGAGAAAGGGGAGGAGATAGAAAGGGTGTGGGAGGAAGTGAGGAGAAAGAAAGGGGGAAAATAGTTTATTTTATTACGCAATATGGACCGTTAGATTAGATTGTAATCGAACGGTAATGAATGGGGTAGGCAAAGGTAGACAAAATGAGAGTATGCAAAATAACCTATCCCTATATGAGGTAGGATCCTATCAAATTTGAAATTTGACACCTCGTGTGAGAGCTATTAGATAAAAAGAGATCAACGGTGTCACATATGCTTACAAATTATAGTCCTCTTTTTTATCTAATGGCTCTCAAACGAGGTGTCAAACTTCAAATTTGACACCGGTGTCAAAGGATCTACCTCATATATGAGGTAGAATCCTTTGATCTCGTCTGAGAGCCGTTAGATAAAAAAAGATGAACGATGTCACATGCTTACAAATCAGAGTCGTTGATCTTTTTTGAGAGAAAGAGTTAGATAAAGGGAGAGAGAGGGGACAAAAAAAATAAATGTATGGATCTCACTTCTTTGTGAGAGTGAAATGACATAAATTATGTCATTTAAAAGGTCACGCACTTTTCTCATATACATATATATAAAAAACAAGGGAAAAAAGTTTCCGATGTTACTTTAGATAACTTTATCTAATGTTTATCGAAACGACGTCGTTTTGGGGTTGAAAAATTAAAACATTAGAGTGATAAAGACTATTATAACCCTGAAATAAATTAAAATTACAAAAATATCATGATTTCTGTCCCAAAACGACGTCGTTTTGATGAACATTAAATAAAGTTATAAAGTAACATCAGGAAAAATAAACTCATAAAACAAATGCCATTGTTAATGCATGATAATCTACAAACTTGTATATATTTAGTATAAAACCGAGTCATCTTGTTTTTTTTTTTAAATAGATAAACCGAGTCATCTTTAGGATAGCACCAAAAGATGATAGTTTAATTAGTTGGTGCGGGTGAATTGAGCAAGTGAAGGGTGAAAAGTATATGATCGATCCTCCATAGTATCATTTTTGGGAAGGATTTAAAATTTTAATCCCGGGACCCACCCTAAATCGGATTAATAGTGAAATGATGATCATCGATTCTAATCAACATCAACATCAACATCACCTTTATCCCAAATTAATTGGGGTCGGTGGTAGATGAACCCACGTGAAAGAATTAAAAAAATTATGTGGGATAGCTAAAACTATTTTCTGAATTTTGAGTTTGACTAGCATTTTCAGCGCCTTACTTCAACATTTTTATTTGTTCATATATAATGCAATTCCAAAGTTCAAAAGATTCCATACAAAGAATTTAAACAAATCCAGCACCGTTTGTTTCGCCAAAAAGGAGAAACAATAAAAAACATATAAAACAACAAATACAAACAACGCAACCATAATAACAGAAAATAAACAGATAAAAAACACTTGTTAAAATCTAGAACAACAGCATGCATGCGGTGCATCCAAGATCATGAGTAAATTCTAGCGAGCCATGCCCTGCGTGGCATTTGGAGGCACTTGATTGGCTTTGTTCATTTTTTCCTCGTTGGCTGTCCAACCTACATGTATCACACATATATATACATTAAGGTTAAACCTTTAGAGTATAACTATACGGGTAGGATATTCTTACTATTCATTTTTTTTATAATTCCATTATAATCAATTTTATATAAGTTGAATGAAGAGAGAGAAAAAAAAAACTTTTGAATCCAATGATGATTAAAATGGTAGTGGAGTGGTAGTAGAAAAATTGGGTAGTAAAAATATCCTATCCCTAACTATACATACGATTTTATATAAAAAGAATGAAAGGTTTTTAATTTGTTCTGTCATTTATAAATAGTGAACAATTATATTGTATACCTATTGAGGGGTCCAATCCACGGTTTTTAAGTTCCCTGTACTCTTGGCAAATAGCACAATAACCGCACCAGCAATGAACGCATAAGTCCATGCATGGTTCTTCAGGTAAGGAGAAGATGCCTCTTAGTTTGCTTCTGTATGTGTAAGAATAGAAACATCCACACCCACAATGTGCAAGGGCATAGAAGATCATGCCCGCAAATGCACAAGCTGCAAATATTTAATCCATTTTTTGCAGTGAATTGAAAGAAGTAAATATTTGCTCAGTGAGCTAATCAATAATAATATAAGCTTATTGAAGATGATGTAATTAACTTCAAGCTTAAACAATAATGCTAAATGATTTAAGTTACTCACATGTTCTTCCTTTGTCCACAACTTCAGCATTCTGACCAAAGATGATACATGGACAGCAGCAAGTCATACAGCCTTCACAGTGTTCATATAACAAAGGGAAATTAATTAATGGAATTTTTTTTTAATACAAGTAAAACCTCTACAAATTGAAGTGAATCAGGTGATAATAATTTTAAAGCATAAGTACTTGATTATATACAAACTTTCATTAAATATATAAATTTTGTTATATATTCTGAAAGTACACAATATGTCATCGGGTGATTTTTTTTTATGGTATATAAATAGCATATTAATTTGGAGAAGGTTATATTTACAAATTTTTTTGTTTAAAAACTCTTACAAACTATACTATGTCTGACCGGTCATACACTAATGTAATTTGTAAACGGATCATTCTCCCATAAATTTAGGTACTTTTCTTAATTTCATATTCTTTGCCCCGTAAGACCGGTATACATATAACTAACTAGTGTAATTTAATTTCTGTGCTTGTATAATAAATTTTTTGTTTGTAAACGGATCCTTCACAAAAAGCAACTTCATAATTTAGGCAACACCACATAAATTTGTGCCACATTATTTGTAAAGAACCTTGGGATAGACCACCCCAAAAGCTAGTTCAAAGGGTGGGAGTGCCCAAGGCCTTATAAACTTCACATTAGTTGTTCATCCAACTAATGTGGTCCAACTAATGTAAGACTATATATCTCAACACGCCCCCTCACACGAGAGTCCATTGAGCTTGAAGAGTGGATAATGCAATAGGCTCAGCCTACTGTGCTAAGAAATTTCGCAAGAGAAAGTGGGGGACGGCGAGGCTTGAATACCATGTAAAGAACCTTGGGATACACCACCCCAAAAGCTAGCTCAAAGGGTGGGAGTGTCCAAGGCCTTATAAACTCCATATTAGTTGTTCATCCAACCAATATGAGCTCAACATTATTATTTACATATATAGTTAGTTCATGAAATGAAAGGAGCTTACAACTTCCCAAGTCTTCAAAGCAACCACATAAACCTGTTGTCCATGTTCCAGTTGGTGGGGCGTTGTATGGTGACTGTGCTGCTGCCTTGGATTCACCGTTATACATTTTGAAGATGATCCAAGATAGATAGAGAAACGTCTAACACGTCTACAGCTATATATGTTAGTAGTTCGCCTGGTTCTTCTTGCATATATAGCTATTGGCAACGGTTGACATTGACTTCATATGTGCAATTTTTTTTCCGAGTCAAATAAACATGCTATCAAGTTGTTAGACATGTTGATTTAGACATATACATGTTGGCAACTATTTCAAAATGCAAGGCTGTACCTACGAAATTCCATTTTCCTAAAATCAAGCAGCACATGGTTTGGATTATAAACTAGTTCATATACCCTCTTTCCCTCCCTCTTGTTGGCGTCTACCGTTTAATATTATATATATATATATATATATATATATATATATATATATATATATATATATATATATATATATATATATATTTTTAACTATGTTCTCCCGGAAGAACATAGTTATAAAATTAAAGTTGCTTTTTTCTCTCTCTCCACACTAGCAAACAGGTTCTGAAAAGTAACTGAGGAAAGAGTAAAAAAAGCAACTTTACTATTATAACAATGTTCTCCCGGGAGAACATAGTTAAAAATGGTGGCTGTATATGCAAAAGATATATATATATATATATATATATATATATATAGGTTAGGATCATTTTACACCAGTGTAAGTTACACTCTTAATCTTATCCGTTTCTCTCTCTCTCAACGTCAGCAATTTTTTTAGTAAAGTGAGCCATTGAATACAAGTGGATCAATGTTATCAAGATTTAGTGTAAGACTTCTAACTTTTAACCGGCAGCTGTAGATAACCTTATCTAATATATATATATATATATATATGTATATATATATAAGATCATGATCATTTTACTCCAGTGTAAGTTACACTCTCAATCTTATCCGTTAATCCCACTCATATCTAACGGACTCTAATTTTTTAGTAATGTGAGCCATTGGATACAAGTGGATCAATGGTCAAGATTGAGTGTAAGACTTCTAACTCTTACTACAGTGTAAGAATATCCTGCTCCATATATATATATATATATATATATATATATATATATATATATATATATATATATATATATATATATATATATATATATATATATATATATTTGGAAAAACAAAATTTTCCAATGGTTTAGGAGAGTTGTTTTTTCCTACTAGAAAATTTTGATTTTCGTGCAATATTTTCTTTTATATTTTTATTTTTTTTAATAAATGTGTGAAATGTCGTGGATTTAGTGGATTTAGAATCAAGACTGCATCCCCTTATGGGTAGAATATATTTATGGGTTTTATGTTTATTATGTCGTAGGAAAAGTGATTGTGTAATGTTATAGAGATTCGTTTTGCATGCCATATTTTTTTCTTTTTCTTTTTTGTTTTAATGTGAACTGTGTGGATTTACAATATTGCGTGTGTAGGAAAGTTTGTTGTGTTATGTTAAAGGAAAAAATGAAAACCCTATATTTATATGAGGATGCTCAAAGTGAGGATGATATGGACCAAAACATAATATGAGTCACCAAAGTACAATACAAGAATAGCTACAATAGGAGATGTTGTATTTTTGCTATGGTGGCTTTAAATCTCAGCAAAGTAACAACTCATAAAAATGTGTGAAATCATATTCATCTTCAATGGGATAAGAGAGATTTATATAGGGGAATCACAATTCCCTAGCTAGCGATGAGAGAGGGAAGAAAAGCTGAGACAAAACAGTTAGTCTTGCCTCCACTATTGCAGTGTGGTGCTTGCTCCCATCGTAGATGTACAATGGTGAATTGTGCACGAAAAAAATGGATTCTATGTGATGAGATTCTATGGCTCATCATAGAAAATCATCTAGGTTCATAACCTGGACCTGTAGTATTGTGTCAGCCAGAACACAATGCTTGAATATTTCTTGACTGATATACTTCACATGATTTGCTGAACAAAATAGTAAATCAAAATTGATTTCATTTAAGCTAACATACGTCCCCTTTTGTGCAATTTTTTTTTAATACCGACCCTCATTTCCTTTTTAAGGTGAATTGGACCTCTAATATCTTTACAAACTTTAACTCTTTAAGATGGCTATATAATTAATCTCGAATAAGGACTTAGTGCTAATCATTTTTAGATTGACCTTTATATAGATTTCATCGTAATACGGCTGTTAAATATTTGAAATGAAGTTTCATTACCTTTCATATATAATAGATTATATAAGAAACATGGATCATCATGGCCAGCGGAGAGACAAGTTAAAAAAAAAAAAACTTGTAGTTTGAATTCTAATATGTAATAGAAAAAGAAGCTGGTTGTTCCATGAAAGATAGTACAGAAGGCTGCATTTTTTTATTTCGAAGATAAACATTCGGATGGGATATCTGAACTTATTACTTAAGGCAGTTTGACAAATATGTGCCTATGAAGATCCTAGCTACTATCATCACTGGTCAACGAGTTTATTTCTAAACGAAGTTAAGCTAAATATAATCCAAATTTTGGTTGCTATTTGCAATATCAAGTCCTTTACGACTTAAAGCAACTTTTAAATACAGTGTAGACAAAGAGATTCAACATATTATTATTAGAATTAGAATCAGAATTGTATTAACTCAATCTCAAAAATCAATTCAAAGGATACTATTTTCGTGAAGTAGTGGAACTTAAGCACACCTTTTCTCATACGCATAACTGGATAACTCGGGCAATAGAATTTAAAATGGACTAAGGCTAACTTAAGAGAAAAAAACTGCCCAAGTCATTATAAAGAGAATGAGGATATTCTAATTATCAAAAATTACTATAGGATCAAAGAGAGAGAATGTTAAAAAAATTTTGAAGAGAAAGAAAATATTAGTCTAATGGTGATTAGATAAGTAGTAAGTTGGCAGTGAAAAATTTTAATAGTGAGAATATCTCTCCTCTTATAAAAACTAAAGAAGTGTTTTGCTTGCCCATAATATGTGGCCGATATGAGATCTTACAGGCTATATACTAGAGTTGAAAATGGACAAGCCCACTCAAACATTAAAGCTAATAATTCAAAAGAGAATGATTTTCCAAATCATTATTAGGATTTTTTTTTCCACGTACCTTCAGTGGTTCACTGCTTTGCGGGGTTAACAAGATTGGACACCGCATTAAAGCCTAATTGGCAATTTTCTACTGTAATATCTGTCGGATAACTTAGCGTCGAATCTTGCCAGTCAACCTATATTGGCGGTCATTGTTTTATGTACTCAGCAATAGCATGACAGATAAAAATAACCTCGCTCTGGTCAAAGCTATTTTATTGACTTTCAAAATTTAATGTGATGTTGACATTCTTGCCTGGTAGTAGAAGGGATTACAGTTTTAAGGGAAATGTTTTTCTCTTTTTCATTTCTACACATACATCAATTTTGATGCCAAAATTTTATTTTTATTTTTATTTTTACTTTTTTTAAGTTGCTGGTCCTATTTTTTTTATTTCAATATGAGATAACTCTTCTCTCCTGTTAAAGGAAAGGAGACAAGTATTCCCCCAGTATTAAACTAGATTTTTTCTTTGATACATAAAATGAGAGAGGTAATTTAAAAAGTTTTAAACTAGCTGATACCGTACAAATATGATACAAATTTGCGTTCCAATTAATTCATTTTTAAATTTGTATAATATTCATGTGGTAAAAATTAACATGAAAAAATTCATATATTAACCTGCAAAAACTAATATTAATTCCCATTAATTTTTTTTAGGTTATTTATATCATTTTGAATATATATTAACCCTTAAAAATAAGTAGATTATATTTGTATTGAAAGTTTTGATACGAATCTTTATTCGTGCTGAGTGCTTTGTATGAGTACACAACTTCAATCCGATACCAAAGTGAACTGCTAACACGAATTGTCATCCTAAGTAAAACAACCTCATCTAACTAAAGGATTTTGTTGATATTTGTTTTAAAACACGAAAAACTCAAGATAAAAGTATAAACAAAAGTTATTAAATAAAAATAAAAAAATTAACATTTTTTCAAATAATTTAAATAATTGAATAAATGTGTAATAAATATATTGTATTTTTACCCTAAGCCATCAACGAAACCCATAATAAAATTATTATAATACTCTACCCATAAACCAATTTTGCAACTGAATTTTTTTTTCTCGCTAACTGTGAAAATTAAATAAAACTAATAAATTACGGTCGCTTCAAGAGTATATTAACAAATATTAATTGTATTACATTACATTATGGATTTACATCTATCATTTAACATGACCATAACAATTTTCCTACACAATATTTTGTGGGATCCACAATTTTTAAAGCAAAAAAAATAAAAAAATTCTGGCACGCAAAACGAATCTTTATAACCTAACACAATCACTTTTCCTACAACATAACTCTTATAAAACCTTTACATTATATCATTATTCATAGTACCTTCTGGGCTTCTATGGTTTATACATGTTTAAAATAGTTTTAAATGGAAAAACTGAGTAAATTACATTTTCTTTTCTTAAAAAAATTCAAATTGTTATAAAAAAAAATAAAAAAAATTCAAATTACGTTGTCCCATTCTACTCTAGATGAAAGGCCCACTTTAATCAATTTTAATATAAACGAATCTTTTAGCAGTCAAGAACAAATTTTTTTTTGGCTCTCTACTTTGGTATCATCCACGTATAATTTCAAATAACATACTATCAATTTTTAAGGTTTAAGAAGATGAAAAGAAATTTTATACACCCTTACTAATAGGCTAATAGCTTTGGAACTTAGACTTAACATTTTTATTTTATCACCAAACTCCTTTGACACGGGTTGTAAGGAGCCTGTGCCTATTAACAGGGTCTCGAATTCGAGTCTTAGGAATGAAAAAAAAGGATTTGGGAGAGCCACCCCGAAAGGATCCAATAGTGCTCGATGGAGATTAGTCTTCGGTTACGGTCGGAGGATACATTTGAATTCATTAAAAAAAAATCTTTATTTTATCTGTTGAAGTCCCAAAATGGACAGTAACTCTTGATGACACTAAGTGTTAGAGAAAAATGGCCCCGGCTAATTCACATTAAAATGGATAAAGAGTAGCATATATTAATCTCTTGTAAAAGAGGGTATAATTTTTTTTTAAATAAAAGGCACTTAATATAAGCAGAATGTCCCCAAAAAACCAAAAAACAAACAGACAAAAGGCGGCCTGACAAATATTTCTGTAACTTATCATGGCAAAGCAGATAGACACAACTAAACTGAAAAACGGCAAATAGAACATTTAAATATTACTTTTAATATTAGTTATTAATTTGGGGAGGGTTATTGTAACGTAAGAGTAAGATTTTTAAGTCTTAGTCCTCATCCCAGTTGTTGATGGACAGAAATCAACGGTTATCATTTATAGTGTAATAAATAATTAATTAATTAATATAACTTCCTAAATTATAACCGTTGGATTCACGGAAATCAACGGTTAGGATAGGGAGTAAGATTTATAAATCTTACTCTGGAATCAAATGATCTCTCCCCTATTAATTTTATTTAAATTAACTTTTAATTCATTAGTCGTATAAATCATTTGATATGAATAAAATCAGTGTTAAAAGTTTAATATAAACTTAGTATTCTTACACCATATAAATTAGGGTTTTATTAGAGTTATGTTATAGGAAAATTGATTGTGTAATGTTATAGAGATTCGTTTTGCGTGCCTTAATTTTTATTTTTATTTTTTGTTTTAAAAAATGTGGACCCCATGAAATATTGTGTGTAGAAAACTTTATTGTGTCATGTTATATGACAAAATGAAAACCCTATAAATTAAGGGGAATGAACTTCTCCCGTTGGATAGAAACTTATTCTCTCCTGCACACACACACACAAAAAAAAAAAAGTTCCCTTCAGGCTTTTTTTTTTTTTTTTTTTGAAGTTTTTTAATAGATCCACAATTTCATGAGTTTGCAGGAGGTTTATAAATTTCTCTTGTAACAGCAGAAAGTTATAACCCATAAATTAATCCTCCTCCATGTATATGAACTACTTTTTGACACTAATACTTCCCACAAACATCCAAGGCCTGTTTGCCGTAAATTCTTTTTTGGAGCATCTCAATACACATAATATCATTCCTATAAAAAAATGGATCATGCTTTAACAAAAAATTTCTCATCCACAAAGAAAAAAATTAAAAATGTATTCCACCATTTCATCATCATGGCCATGCTCCCCAACCAGCATCCACCGTCCAATGAAAAGTCAGGCAACGGCAAGCAATCTTAATGAAGTAAGCATAAAGTTCATGGCAAAATCTAATTGAGATATTAATTCTAGACAATATAACTAAATTTATCTACACTAAGTTCTGTTCATTGTCGCAGTGGGTACATTCAGGATACATCAACCTCTAACCACAATATAATAAAAGTGTTTGCAGAAGAGATTATCACAGCCAAACTTGGGTTCCCAACTCGGACTCATCAGGTATTTTGCTCATGATACACTCATGGTAAAGAAACAAAAATATGGAGAGAACCCCCTCCATTAAGTGCCTTGTTTTTCACCTATAATATTATTACAAACGCGAATACGCGTATATCAATCAAGCTCAAATATTAATGGTTGCATCCCACAGCCTTAGAAGCCCATTACGACCACCGCTGCATATCCTTTTCCTCTCCAGGTCTGAAGCAATACATCTTACCTGGATCTCATAATACGGCCAAAGTCAACCCAAGAAAACAACCAATAATGAATGGAGAGATAGAGTTAAAAAGGCATATAATAACATTCTCCAGCCATATATGCACTGTTATATGGCAAAAATGTGTGTTCTCAAGTAACTGATGCCTATTAAAATAATCAGCAATAACTTCTAATGAGCCATTATTTTATAGTAAAAAAATAATTTCATTAATACAGAACAACAAATTTGAAATTTAAGCTAAAAAAATCAATATATATTTAATTTTTTAACTTCAGTGCCATAGTTAATATGTACAGAAGTAATGCGCTTACTCAAGTAAGTTCTGCAAAACTAATTATTTGTCTCAAGGATTAATTAACACCCCGAAAAATAACAGGAATGGTAGTAGTGATACAGTGATATTAGTTACATGTACATCCGACATGAAAATTTGTACCTGATGCAGGCAGTAAAGTTCATCTTGGAAACAAAGAATACAGAACTATCTTGAAATTCACTGCCCCCCACCCCCAAAAACACAAACACAAACACCACCCCCAAAACCCCAACCCCCCCCCACCCCCCCCCCACAACTCAAAAAAATAAACAAAGAACTGCATCTTGAAGCATAGCTATTTTTGGGCATGAAACAGTTGGAATTGAATAGCAGAAAAGCATAAAATCCACATACCATAGCGACTGTTTTTTGTGGTGTTCTGTAAAGCTGCCAACCAGCCATCTTGGACCCAGTGCCAGAAAAACTACCAAGTCTCTCTTGGGGCCGATGAAAGAGAGACAAAGAATTATCAGCTGCTCCAATACCTAACCAGTGCTCCCCAGCATTGATAGATAATATGGCAGCATTGTGAATTGTTACATTTTTTGCACACCTTATACCTCCTCCTGCACAGTCAGTGAGTATAATGTTACCCGGTGATATCAATAACACAAACTCTGGAACATTATTGCTTATGACATAGAGACTTCCCATGTATTTCTTATTAGATAAAGGCTAGCAACACACCCTTTGACACTCTTTTCAACACTATTATTGGGTGAAATCTCATGTTAGCCCCACTGATAGAAACTGGGGGGTATTTAGCGGAGCCAATACGGGATTTCTCCCAGTAATTAAAAGAGTGTTGAAAAGAGATTGCCAAAGAGTGTGTACTAGCATTCCTATTCTTACAAAATTGCCTTTTTTTTCTTTTTTCTTTTCAATTTACAAGATAAGTCACCATATAAGTGGAGTAGAAATGCCAAGTTAATATTTTACAATAAGACATTTAGTTCAATGAATAAATGCTGGGTAAGCTACATGGGATATTCTTGACATATTGGTGCTTCTTGGCCAATTGCGACCTTAAATAGTGCGTCTATTACCAAATCAAACAGAAGCTAAATGTCAAGAATGAAAATAAGTTGCATCAATTAAGAGACCGACATACCATCATCATTTTCCCAAAACCGAAGCAGGCCATCGGTTGACCCTGGAAAGGAAATTTAACAATTTATAAAGCACTGGAGATAAAAGTGCAGAACAAAAAGTTTCTCAAAGAACAACTCTTTTCAAGAACTGACAAGATAAAGATATCACATAACAGCAGAGCCAAAAATTGAAGATGACACACCTGTTATTATTCCTCTGTCTAAAGAAGAATATTCAACACATAACCAAAAACTGAAGATGACACACCTGTTATTATTCCTCTGTCTAAAGAAGAATATTCAACACATAATATTGGCCCTGCATGGCATGCTAGGACAGCCTCACAATGTCCTTTCGAAAGAGACCATATTCTTGCCGTCCAATCATCACTACCAGTAATCACAGTTTCACCAACCATTCTTATGGACCTGCATTTTTTATATAGGATCATGTATTCGTTTACATTTGTAACCCATACAGTAGTAGAGGAGTAGAAAAATATGTTTTTCTTGTTTACCGTATCCATTGTGTATGTCCTGAAAGTTTATGCATCTGCCTACTAGCGCGGATGTCCCAGATGTTAGCAACCCTGTGGTGCAAGCACCAGGTTAGACTTTAGACAATTAATGTATGACAAATAGAACTGCTTTTATTTTAACATACACGTCTCTTCCAGCAGCAGCCAAGAGTCCCACATTATCATCATATTCCATGCATAAAACAGCACTAGAGCTACGACCAACAGTTGCAACACATCTATCAGTTCTAACATCCCACATCTTCACAGTGCCATCATGGGATGCAGTTAGCACACGTTCACCTGAGAGCATGCGCACACAGCTGACCTATATGGTTGGCTGTCTCAATTCAGTTTCAATCATTGAGTCTGTATACTTTCAATGGATTCACAATATTTCTACACTGTTTATTATTGAACAACCCGAAACATGTAAAAAGTAAATAATACCGGTCCATCATGGCCTTTAAGCTCTTCAAGAAGTTGAGTTGTTTGCTTATCCCACACCAAAACAGATTGATCATCAGATCCTGACACCACCTTCCCCCTATCTGAACTTATGGCACGAACAGTTCTACATTTAAAGTCAGAAGCAAGGTTGCACATAACTACTTATTCAAAGATGTTGACAACCACACAAGAAATCTAATGAGAGAAAGAGAGAGAGAACCTAGTATGCCCTTTTAAAGTTGCCCTGAGTTCAGAACCACGAAGACTAGGATCCCAGATCTTAACCTGCATTTTTGCACAAGTTTTATGCACAGCGTATCAACCTCATTCTGGGTATCATGAAACAACTTTGTGCGAAGTAATTCCATATCATAGACATTGACACTTACGGAGCAGTCTGTGCTTCCACTAATAAAGAAACCAGCATCTTCGCGGTCACCTACCAAATCCCACACCTCTCTCTTTGTGACACAATGGAGAGCAGTAATGGCACCATTATGACCCCTAAGTATCCGAACATTCGTTTGAAGCTTCTTCTGCCCACCAGTTGATAGATCTTGTTTGCGAGGAGTCCCATTCTCATTTGTAGCTAAAATTATAAGGCAGTAGAACAAAGTTATACTGACAGTTTATTCAAGAACCAAGGAGACATAATTTCACCAGTAGATAATGTTATAACAAAGCACCTGAATTGCCTCCATCAGATGTCCATCTACGAACGCGACCAAATGAGCTTGATCTAGATGTTGTATTTCGGCTGAACATACTCTGCACCCAGCTTCTACCAACACCAGTTCCCTCAGTGGGTTGCTGGTCCTCATCTTTTGCATCTTTTGGATGTGGGGATGGTAATGCAAGTGATGACACAGACTGTGCCTTCATTGAGGTGACTCCCCAATATCCATTTCGTAGTTGCTGGATATGAGACAAGAACCCTCTGATTTTTATCTGAATCAATCACATGAGGAACAATTCAGTAATAATTCATGATGTGAGCCCAAATTTTCAGTTAGCATAAAATCAAGACAAATAGATATTAAACTAATACAAAAGAGAACTCATAAAATTGTTTTAGTGAGTGTTGAGATATATAAAACCATTAATGTAGCCTCACCCAACAGCTTAAGCTTTTGGGTTGAATTGGTTCTTTACATGGTATAGCTTTTGGGTTGAATTGGTTCTTTACATGGTATCAGAGCTTCGGTGTACCGGGTTCGATCCTCACCGCCCCCCACTTTCTTTCTAGTGGAATTTCTTTCTTCGCACAGGTAGGTGGGCTTGTGCATTGTCCACCTTTCAAGCCCAATGGGCTCTCTTGTGAGGGAGCGTGTTGAGATATATAAAATCATTAATGTAGCCTCACCCAATAGCTTAAGCTTTTGGGTTGAATCAGTTCTTTATAGTGACTGTTAGAAATTATATGGATTTAAGCAGGGAACAAAGAAAAGATAGAATAAAAACTGAATAATCTGAAATTAATATTGACTTGATATGAAAGATGTGTTACAATAGACAAAGCAATATCTCATATCTATATTATTAGAAGACTCGTAATCCTAATTAAACAAGAAAACAAACCACAAAATATAACGAAATATGGAAACCAATCCTAAGAGATCATCTAAGATACTATAAACTACAACGGAGGTCTTTGTATGATATGAAAGTAGAAGGGATGCTTCCATCTATTATGCATGCCTCAAGATAGGTCAATGTATTTACTCTAATTTTTAATTCATAAAGTATATCTTTATTGTCAATATCTTGTAGGCAGAAAAATGAATGTCTCATTTTCTTCGATAAAAGATTTAAAATTTCATGAAGCTCATCTGTCTCTGATAGAGCCAGAGAGGAGTAGTTAGTTAGTTAGTTAGAAGAGCTATGTTTGGGCGGTTAAAGTTGTTAAAAAGTTAGTAAAAATAGTAAGAGAGGGTAGGAGAGAGAGATTTAGATTTGTTGGTTTGATATAAACAGAGTTCAGTTGTAAGGGGAAACCCTTAGAGGGAACTTCTCTCCTTTGTTCTTTGTTTCTGATTCAGAAAA
The DNA here is from genome assembly GCA_032173675.1 of Gastrolobium villosum. Lineage (NCBI taxonomy): Eukaryota > Viridiplantae > Streptophyta > Magnoliopsida > Fabales > Fabaceae > Gastrolobium > Gastrolobium villosum. The sequence continues at coordinate 2,938 of JAVKPL010001242.1, read as the reverse complement.
TCAATACAAAAGGGTTCTTTCTATTTCTCTTTTTGCTTCTCTCTGAAAATTCAGACTCTGTTTGGAGGTTCCCAACAGTCTTTATACTCCATAAGCTTTTCATGACTTGCATTGTTCCAGATACCAAACCCCCCATTTATATCTCTGGGCAGTAAAGAGGACCAAAATGCTTTCATTTACCATAGATTCCAAACTTCAAAAAATTAAATGCAGTGCAAAATAGAGTTAATTTACAAATTGCTTGGATCCAACGCTGTTCCTCTCTGCGATTGTTTCGATCATGTACCAAGCATCATTATCAGGAAGCCCCAGCCCAGCCTTCATAAAGTCAAAAGAGGCTCATTATTGAAAGCACAGAAAGATACAGTTTGACTTTAATGAAATTACGAAAGGTAACAAGGAGATTCAAGCACATGAATAGCTAAAACAATACCATGTGTGATGCCAACACAACAAGCTGTGCAGTCACCAGAGATGCATAGTTGGCTGACCTGGGAAAAAAATGCAAATCATAAACAATAATCTATGGATATAGAATCATAGATGCATTTAATATCATTTAATCTAAGAGACAAAAATTGGATGCTTGGATAAGTAGTAAGAAAGAATAAACATACATACATAATTAGTGTTGAAATTATCATTCGAAGCATAACTATGAGCACAGAAAGCCCTTTCGTGGGGGTTGGCAGGATGAGCAAGGGGAAAGCGGGGGGAAAAGGTGGCAGGGATTGGGGAATACAAACAAAAGGCATTTTCTTTATCCAATTAGCATCTAGCTACTCATCAATAACGATATGTTGCTAGGCTATATATATTTCTAAATCAAGATATACAATGCACAAATATATATATATATATATATATGATGGGCCTATAATAAATAATCCAAGCCCATTAGTATTTTAGAATTAGTATAAATAGAAGTTTAGGGTGATATTTTCATTATTCATGTATTCAGAGTATTTGGAGTGGGGTTTTGGGAAAGGATCTCTTCTCTTGGCCTAGGTATTTGGCTTTAGAGTGAGTGAGATCTTTATATATATATATATATATATATATATATATATATATATATATATATATGTGTATAAACAAAGGCAGGGTACACACAAGGAAAGTCAACACCAACGTGAACCAGGGTTTGAAGAGATGGATAATCATGGCGCAAGTCTTTCTGAAATCCCATCTGCATGTAATATTCTGGGTGAAGGGGACTCACCTTAGGTTTTGTGGCTAAAATTGCCTTGGAAAATAGAGCATCAGTCTGGGTGGAAAAGGGATCATTCTCTAAAAGCCCATATCTAGACCTTGAGGACAAGGTTCTAGAAGTTTAGGGCACCCATGGTGTGTGTAATTTCTTGAAGCCATAAGGGAAAGGACTCAAAATGGCTGGGGTATTCCCTTTCCCTGCCATATATATATATATATATATATATATATATATATATAGGGAAAAGTATTTCTATTTAGATAAGTTTATCCCCCATCACACATGTGTGTAATTTCTTGTTTAGAGTTTACCCCATATATATATATATATATATATATATATATATATATATATATACTTCTTCTACCACTCCTCTCATATGTTGTTATGCCTGCCTCTATGCAGAGCCATTCAAGCCTCAGAGAGGTTCACACACACATCCCCCACTCCTCTCATATGTTGTTATGCACACACACTACATGGAAAGCTTCACTAGTGCTTTGTTCTCTACCATTGCCACTATAAGCAACCCCTATACCAACATACCTCACCCTCCATGGGACACATCTATGTACCACTATCAGTACATTGGCGCCATCTGTGGGAAACGGCAAACTCCGATTCCCTCATCTCTGCTAAGAGCTACCCAAAGACAAAAATCTCCAGATCAACCAAAGGAAAGCGCGAAGAATAAAGAAAATCAAAGAGAAAGCACTCGCTGCAGAAGAAGCCAGAAAACCAAAGTTTCAGAGCTGAAGATTAGAGCTCCAAACAACAAACCATAATGCCAGAACATCTACAAAAAGAAAAAGAACCAGAAGAATCCAGATCTGCAAAAGAAAGGAGCACGAGAATCCAGATCTAGCACAAAACGAAGAAAGAGCGTGAGTACTTAGTGCAGGGAAAGAAAAGTTAAAGACCCAAAATTTCACCTTATAAGGAACCTTAGAAGACCGACACCATGCTCTCAAACCTCAGCACCCCTGAGAAGAAATGACAACGATGTAAAAGACACCTATTTCTCTAGAAATGTGTTTCCTTAATTTTCTTATTCGTTGAAGAATGCTGGAAACTATATAAACCTATGGTAATTACCCCCTTAGTCCACTCTCTCTTTCATAAATATTGGAAAATACCTTGGCATTCATACGCCTTCTTTGGCGTTCACATGTCCTCTTTGGGGTTCACATGTCCCCTTGTCAACCGCCCAGAAAGATATCAGCTGCCAAAGAAAAAATCAACCGCCCAAGAAGATTTCAACCGCCAAGAAATAAAGCCACCGCCCAAAGAAGACCCAACCGCCAAAAAAAAAATAAAAAACCACCGCCAAGGAGATATGGAAAAATCCCTCAATGTCGGCTACCTCCTCATCGAAGACCAAATCAGATATGGTGAAAGAATATGAAGCCACCGGTCAGTTTGGACTCGGTTTCCACCCCGTACCGTTAAATGCGCTGTTGCTGAACCACTGTTCCGCTGCGAAGAATTCACCTAACAATGCCGTCACAATCATCGTCGGAGACTGATCACCATTACCGTGCCAACCTCGTGTGTATCAGACAGGGTGAATGTCGAGGCGGTGATGAGAGCATTGTTGAACCGAAGGTGATTGTCAAGCACAATACCAAAGAGAACCAAAAGATTGATTAGCTAAAAGGGCTACGGTCAAAGTCAGTATCAAAGGGCATTAAAAAATGGGTCTGATTTCAATAGCTTAAAGAAAAT